>ML814396.1:19558-35203 GCA_009831015.1 Picea engelmannii | reverse complement strand
AAGTTCTCCAAATCTTAAAGGACAACCTGACCATGTCACAAAATCGCATGAAACAACAAGCAGATCAACATCGTAGTGAAACAAGTTTTGAAGTAAGGGATTGGGTGTTTTTAAGATTACAACCATACAAACAGATGTCCCTCAAGCAAGCCAAGAAGGATAATAAATTATCACTAAAGTACTATGGCCCTTACAAGGTGTTGCAAAAGATTGGCACTATGGCATACACATTGGATTTGCCTGCATCTTCACGAGTACACCCAGTTTTCCATGTTTCATACTTAAATAAGGTTATAGGTGACAAGATCCCAGTTCAAACTATATTGCCAGAATTTGACGAGGAAGGAAAAATCATATTGGAGCCTGAAGCCATCACTAACACAAGAATTCGCCAGCTGAGGAATAGATCCATTTCAGAGTATCTCATTAAATGGAGGAAACTACTGGCTGAAGATTCCACTTGGGAAGATGAGTCTTTTATACAGAAGCATCCAGAGTTACTCAAGTGTTGCAGAAAACACTTGTCTCAAGGCGAGGGGCATGTTAATCCCTAATATTGGCTCATTACCCCTTAACTAGGGCATATTGCATTAATAATGTTATTTTATTTATGTCGGCTTTATTCCATTAGTTGTAATTATACCTCCAAGTCTCCTATAAATACCAAGGAGACATTTTCATTTTGAATCATCTTGTACTTGAACATTTATGTGGGGTAAAAAATAGGTTGCCCCCTCAAAGAGGCTTATTATATGAAATTATCTCTTTTTCAAGGTGTTGAGTACTTATTCGGAGGCTTTTCTATGTTATATTGATATTTGGTTCCTAACAGTGCATGGTTGATGAACTTGTTTATGGTACATGTTGATTACAGGTCGGTTGGTACAGGTTGGTGTATGGTTGATTCACTTGTTTATGGTACATTTTGATTACAGGTTGAAGTACATGTTGATGCATGGTTGATGCATGGTATAGATTGTTTGGTACAAGTTGATTGGTACAGGTTTATAGTGGTATATCTCACAGTGATAGTGTGACAGTGGTTCCATCATTCTACTTCTACTTCAGGGTGGTTGGATGGGGCAAGGACAGGTGGTTGTATGCACCTTCCGGTTGTAGTTGGAGAACATAGGGGGTTGTAGTCTCCTTCTGGTTGTAGTCGTAGAACATAGGGGGTTGTAGTCTCCTTCTGGTTGTAGCCAGAGAATTGGGGAGTTTGATCTTCCCTTAGGTTGTATCTTGAGAAACTAGGGGGTTGGAGCCTCCTTCTAGTTGCAGCTGGAAAACAAAGGAAGTTGGTGCTTCCAATGAATGTAATTCTTCAATACATATAAGAAAAATCATTCTGTGGTTTTATCTTGCTTTAGGTTTCCACGTAAAACATTGGTGTACTATGTATGTGTATGACTGTTCATTTGTTCATTGTTTATTTAATCTGCAGTTATTGGATGATAATGCTACATTGATATAACACTTGGATTATATGGTTAAAAAGGATTAAATTTCTTTATTAGGGTGAAATCACAGAGGTGGGTAACACTTTCGTGACAATCGGATCTCCAAAATTATGAAAAAACATTTTTTTAGCCGAACTAATATTACTTTTCGCCCGAAAGATATTCTTTTTGGCCGAACTATTTTTCGGCCAAAAAGTGAAACGTCAAATCGGACGGTACAGTGACGGCACCCTCGATTTGCATGTAAAAATTTAGTCGTATGGATTTTTTCCATCCGGAAATATGTTTTCGGCCGAAAGATATTACGGCCGAAACATTCTTTCGGCTGAAAGATTATTTGGCTGAACAATCTTTCGGTCGAAAGAATGTTTATATATCAACCACACATCGATATTGAAATGTTTTTTTAATTTTGTGGATGTTTATGAGTGTGAGTGGTCGTGTTGGTATAGAGGTCGTGAGCGTTTGAGTGTGTGGGCACAGAGGTCATGAGCATTTGTGAGAGGTCGTGAGAATTTGTGAGCATTTGGGCGCAGAGGTTGTGAGGTCGTGAGCGTTTGTGAGAGGTCATGAGAATTTGGGTGCAGAGCTCGTGTTGGCGTAGAGCTTGTGTTGGGTGCAGATCTGGTGTTGGCACAGAGCTCGTGTCGACGGACGTAGGGTTGGCGCCGAGGTCGTGTTGGTGGGAGGTCAGCGAGTTTCATGTATTTCTCTAGTTTTTAATTTTAATTTTAATTTTTAATTCATATTTTTAAATTTAATTTATATTTTTAAATTAAATTTTAGTTAATTTGATGACCCTTGGCCATAATTTTAATTTTAATTTTTAAATTTAATTTATATTTTTAAATTAAATTTTAGTTAATTTGGCAGCCATTGTCGGCTTGGCCACAGGGATGGGCCCCCTCAGCCAAGTTGTTGGGGTCTAGGTATGAACAGTTTATTCACCCTTTTCCTACATTAATTTATCAATACGGGTGCATATCCTTTCAAGGCAATGCGCAAGGTATATGCAGGGGCAAGAGTACAATTCATTATGGCCAAGGGTTTACAATTTAAGATTCAAAACATTACTGTCAACTAGATTAACTACAACTTCTGAAAGGTACTCATAAGAATCATATGCTGTAATAGAAAGCATAAGCTAAGAAATAATGTACTGTAATAGCAAGCATAAACTGCTAAATAACACACTGTAACAACAATCATAAAACTGATAAATAACACACTGTAACAACAATCATAAAATGGATAAATAACACACACATAGGAAGATGCAACACTTGATCAGAAGAGCGCCCAACTCTCTGATCAGGGTTGCGCTAGTTACAACAAAGATGAAGAAAGAAAAATAGGTAATGCTTTATAAATCTGAAAAGGTTATTACAATCTCAATGGGGACATCCCCAGTTACAGGAATAAACTGTCTTTTATACATCAAAAGGGGGGGCAACCTCTTTCCCAAAAACATGGTAACCATACCCTTAAAAATATATATTAGTTGGAGCGGCACCAATACCAGATAGACAAGATCAAAAAAATGCCCAAGATGGTTCAAGGATCTGTGACTCCAGCTGTGCGACCACCTTTGGATTGGTCGTTGTTGTCTTCAAAACAGCTGAACAACAGATATTCCATGGGATGTTGAGGCCGTGATTCCTATTCTCCAAAAGATGCAGTCAAACATCGTTTTAGTGCCGTGAATAGGTAAAACTCTGTGACTTCACTTCATTAATACAATATTCCAATAGACAGGGTAGGGGTATTTACCTCACGGTTTTAGCACAATAAACATAGGTAAATAAGTGTAAAAAGGTCAAAAAGGTAATGGAAATGCGATAGAAAGATAGCTTGATTTGGTGCCCAACATCTCCCCCCAACTAGCCTTCTGCATGCCCTCATGCAGTTCACCGCTTCCGCAGGTCTGGGTTTCGCTGATTGTGGGCTTCCTGAAAATGGGCGAGATCATATTCTTTAGCCATCTCTGTTCCTGGAACATTAAAACCATCTGACAGGTGGACGTCTTCCAACCAATCTTTCAAGACGATATATGCTGGAGTGTAATCTTCTACTGGAAACCAAATAGTGGAAAACTGAAACCGGAGTCCCATCCATCGAATCCCGCTTGTTAGGACACATGCCACATATTTGGGCACTCTGGGGAGCACCCATGCAAAATTTGCTGCCCCAAAAGGTTCCTTGTTCCGGACAGTTGTAGGTGTCATCATCCACCTTTTCTGACAACAATTAAGGGCTTCTTCATGAAATGTGACTATTTTCTTAACGCAAATATCAAGGCACCAATTTTGTGTTCTCGGCATTCTATCTCTATTCGCATCAATTCCCAAAAAGGTGTTGTGTTTATTGAACATGGTGACTGCCCTTTCGGGTTCTCCTCTTACCATAAACGACTTTGTAACCTGATTAGATTCAAATGTGTTAAAATCCTTCTGCCAGGTGATCTGGTTGAAAGTGTAAGAGGTGAGGGCCCTTAAATGAATGTCTCCCACATACGGGACCGGATTGAAATCTTTGTCCAGGTGCAGTAGATATCCATGCAGGTAAAATTCACACATCAAATGTTGAGTTGGCACGTTGTGGTACCTCATTATTTGAAGGAATTGTACACCATTTTATATCTTATAACTAATCTCATTTTTAATGCTCTCCATGCAGAATAAAAGAAAACATTCATGCAAAAACAAAGAATAACTAGAAGAAGGGGGGCGACATGCCATCACCTCTTGCGCCAAACTAAACATATGCTCTTTATCCGTTTTCAGTTCTGTCACTTGCTTTTCCAGCTACTCCATTTTGACCTGCTGCTTCTCATGCCTTAATCTCGTGATGTCTATACACTCCACATATTCAAAAACAGTTGTGGAGGCTGGCTCCTGCGTTCTTCTGATTTCGTTTTTATACTGAGTCACAGTAGATTTCCAAGTCTGTACTTCGATTGTTAAGGCATGCTCACGATCTTCAAACAATCGCTCGACTGGGTCTGTTTGAGTAGCAACAAAGGTTATAGATGCCTGGTCCATCTGATTTTATGTTTCTACTCCTATGGTCTTGGGCTTCCTAGCTTTCTACTTGTATTTCTTCATCTTCTCCTACAATTTCTGTACCTGTTTCCTTATTTTCCTGACCTCCATCTTAAGCCGTGTTGTCTCCTTCAATTTTAGTTGATGTTTTTGTTTGGCTGGGAGTCTTACGACCTTCTCTCTTGGTTCTTCCATTGGCTCATTCGTTGGGACCGCTTCGCTTGGTCCCTCCTCTTTGCCTACAGCTAATTCCTCTTGTTGTGGGCTCACTGCGACCGGTGGTGTCCTTGTGAGATGCTCTCCTGCTGGTGTATCTATTTGAGTATCGTCCACCTCGCATAGTTGTGGCTTTTGTGATAGAATTGGAGGAATGACGGGATCTTCTTCTGAACGTCGAAGGGAACGAGTTCTCCTTGCTCCTTTTGGAATAAATGAGAAAAAGGAGAACTGACAGGGATCTTCAATATTTGGTTCTGAGGTCGATGCTATTTCTTGTGGTTCAACGCCAACCTCATACCCTAGTTATCCTAGCACTTCTTCCATGGGCTCTATGGTCGGGGTGGTCATGACCTCTTCTTCATTCTGGTTATCCTCCTCCATCGATTCCATGGTGACAGGAGGTTCTTGTGGGGTACCCTCGGTCACAATATCGATCAATTCACCTGCTCATGTCTGTTCTGACCCTGCTTCTGTGGTTGTCATACTATCACATTGTTCTGCTAATTCCACAGGCAAGACTGGTTCTTGTGGGGCAGCCTCAACCGTGGTACTAGTGGGCCTTCCTGTGTCAACTTCCACATCTTCCAATGATTCCATGATTTTGGCTTGCTCTTGAGGAGAAGCCTCTTCTTCGAACGCTTCAACTTCCATTTCCATCTCTTCCGGTTCCTCCTGGTCAACATATTCATCTTCACCTACATTTTCCTCCTCAGTGGCTTCTAGTTCATCTTCCTTAGTAGCCACAGTAGCTGCTACTTCTTCCTATGTGGAGTCCCGAAACAGTTCCCACAGAATCGGGATTTTTTTGATGGCATTCATTATTAACAGATGAACCAGCCCATGGTAGGTGATGGTCACCAATACCTGTCGCAACTCCTGAGCCGAATCTGCTATTAGGTGAAGGATTCTCAATAAGAAATAAGGCATATTTAGTGAGAAAGCCTTTGCTTGGGGAAATCATAGGTGAGTTAGTATTCGAAGATGGTATTTGAATATGGTGGAGTATCTTCCTTCACAAGTCATATATCTCATGACGAATTCTGCTACCTCCTTCCATGGATGCGGCAGCGAATTTCAGTCATATCCTTGACCCTTCTGCACAATGCTTTCTCCTGCCTGTAAAAAGGCTTCAGGAAACTCTAGAAGGACAAACCTTCTTGAAAACCACTACTGTCCGTTTTGAGGGAGTCCACTGACTTCTGCGATGGCTTCCTCTGTCATAGGAATTTCAATTCTGCGGACCCAAGAGCTTCCTTCTCTCAAGTTGAGTGCGAATTCCATCGCGATTTCTTCATTCGACCCTTTCAATCTGTCAAAGTAGACATTCTAGCCCACGTTCTCAAAGACCTGCCATACCTCCTGATTGTTCCAAACTCTCGTTGTATCTTCAAGTTCATGCCGTATAGATCATCCACCCATTGCTGCAGAGGCGGAGTCAGCACAACCAATGCAGTTAGCTGGTAGGGGAAAGTGACAGGGATCCAAAACCGTTGGCAACTAAAATAACGTCATATCGCTTTTGGGGGCAGCAGATGAAACAGCGCTGGTATGCTTGGAAATGATGACAGATTGTGGTGGTACTGTCAGAAATTTAATGCAGCATGTTGGGGAGGTGACAAATTATGATTCTGCGCGTATGAGTACGCCTTTGACATATTGAGTTATGATTACGGAATATCGAAATCATTAGATTTTGTTTGATGGGGATCATGTGTCATAAAAAAATTTCGTGGAATGCCATCATTTTTTATGACGGTTCCCCCCCCCAAATTAATTACGGCCGTCCACAACACATTATGATGTCTTTTTGGAATATTTTAATTAAATCCATAAAAGTCAACGGAGGCGTACCTGGGGCCTACCTTATGGTGGAGTGGCAGCAAAAGGTATAATGGAGTAACGACAACAGGATGTGACGGCAACAAGGATTAACAACAATAGTGAGTAGCAGCAATGACAAAAGAACGGTGACGGCGGAGTAACGACAATTGCAGAGTAACAGCACCGGTGGAGTAATGACAATTGCAGAGTACAACAGTTGCGGAGTAATGACACCGACGGAGTAACAACAATTGTAGAGTAACAACACTTTGTGAAGTAATCAGTGTACACCAGTGGAGTAACAACAATGTCTTTATAGCAATACTGGTGGAGTAACAACGCCGAGTGTTACATTTCTCCTGGTCATATTTGTTTGTTATCCCTGCAATAATGAAAACAAGTAAATTTCTTTTCTTTTTTTTATATATATTAATTTTTTCTTTTTTTTAAGGCAGAGTGAGAGTGTCCTTCATTCCAACAATCATTAAATCATATGAGTCAGAAAGGTGTTTGACAAAGGCATTTCTAGAGGCTGGACGGTTGTATAGTTTTAGATGGTGTCCGTTTACTAAGAACGAGGTATGATTCTCATCTATTGTAATTAATCTAACCGTTCCATTGTCGAACACTGCGTCCACTTGGTATGGCCCCATCCAGTGAGTGCAAAGCTTGCCTTTGAAATCCTTAAATTGGGAATCGTAAAGTAATGCCCAATCTCCCACATGAAACACCTTACTTTTGATAAATTTATCATGCCACTTCATTCTCTGTTGTTGAACAACAATGGTCTTCTGGATAGCTACTAACCGAATCTTGTCTAACTCATTTAGTTGTTCCAGTCAGTGTTTCTATGCTTCTGATGGGTCTAAGCCTACTTCTAGGGCTGTCCTTAGTGTATTGATCTCAAATTCCACTGGAAACAAGGGGACTTTCCCATAGACTAATTCAAATGGTGAAAACCTAGTTGTGTTTCACCATGTTGTTCTGTATGCCCATAAAGCTTATGGAAGTTTCTGTGCCCAGTCCCGATGATGACTTGCTACTATCTTTGTCAAGATATTTTCCAATACCTTATTTGTGCTTTCTACTTGCTCGTTTTCTTGGGGGTGATAGGGGGTTGTCACTCTATGCTTGACTCCATATTTCTGCATCAGCTTTCCTATCATGTGATATGTGAACTGTGATCCTCCATCTGACACAATTTCCCTTGGAGTACCGTATCGGGCAAAATTTTTTTCAAAAAGAAAGTCTGCCACTACTTGTTCTGTTGCTCGTGTGACCGCTCTGGCTTCCACCCATTTAGTTACATAATCAGTGCAGACCAAGATGTAAGATTTCTGATGAGAAGGTGGGTTGAAGGGTTCAACAAAATCAATGGCCCATTTCTCAAATGGTTCAAGGACTATCTAGGGTTGTAGAGGCATTTCATATGCTTTCCTAGTTTGTCCCATCTGTTGGCAGCTATCACACCTTCAGACATAGTCTTGAGCATCATGAAATATGGAGGGCTAGTAATATCCCATTTGCAGCACTTTGTTACCTATTCTTTTATCTGCAAAATGTCCTCCACAGGGTCCATCATGTGCAGCCTTCAGTATCTCATAGATATTATCTTTTGCCACAAAACGCCGAATCTGTTGGTCATCCCCTGTATGAAAGAGATATCCTACCATCCATGAATATCGGGTACTCTAGTGAATAATCTTCCTTTTCTCTTTATATGAAAGATGTCGAGGTACCTTCCCTGAAGTAAGATAATTAGCAATATCTGCATACCACGGAGTGTTAGCAGATACTGCAAAAAGATGCTCATCTGGGAAATTATCTTCAATTGGTGTATCCTTACCCTCATGTTCTATCCTAGATAATAAATCTGCAACCACATTGTCCTTCCCTGGTTTAGCTACTATCATGATATGAAATTCCTATAGTAGCAAGAGCCATATTGTGATACGAACAGGGGTAACAGGTTTATTCATTAAATACCTGATAGTTGCATGATCAATATGCACAAAGGTAGGATACCTGGTAATGTAGTGCCGGAATTTTTTGATGGTGTAAATGAGAGCAAGGAATTCTTTCTCAGTCATTGTGTAGTTTAATTCAGCCGGAGCCAAATCCTTACTAACATAGTAAACTGCGTATGGTATTTTTTCCTCTTGCTGTCCTAATACTACACCAACCGCTGTTTGGGAAGCATCTCTATGAATATGGAAAGGTAATGCCCAGTCTGGCCCTCTAAGGATTGGAGCGCTACAGACCAATTCCTTAATTCTCATAAAGGTTTCATCACAGTCCTCTGTCCACACAAAATCTGAATCTTTTGTTAGCAATTGAAAAAGTGGATGTGCTACCTTAGCAAATTTTTCTATAAAACGCCTGTAATAGCCAGCACAACCAATAAAACTCCGTACCGATGTGGGCTTTTTGGGTGTCAGGAAATGTTGAATTACCTTTGTCTTTGTTGGGTCCATCCGAATTCCTTCAGCTGAGAGAAAATGTCCCAAAACAATTCCTTCTTCCATCATCATATGACATTTTTCTGTACTCAACGAGACACGTGCTTGTATACACTTTTCGAGAACTTTTTCTAAATTTTTCATCCCTTCAAGAAATGAATCCCCATATGGATTAAATTCATCCATGTAGATTTCAACACTGTTATCTATCAAATCAAAGAAGATTCCCAAAATTTCCCTCTGGAACATTGCAGGAGAATTACACAGGCCAAAAGGAAGGACCCGGTATGCGAATGTTCCCCAGGGGCATGTGAAAGTGGTTTTATCCTGATCTTCAGGAGCTATCTAAATCTGGTTATACCCACTAAACCCATATACAAAAGGAAAAAAACTTTTTGCCAGCCAATGTGTCCAGAACTTGATCAATAAATGGTAAAGGGAAATGATCTTTCTGCGTTGCTTTATTTAATTCTAGATAATCCACTCATATTTTCCATTTACCACTTTTCTTAGGGACCATTACTAATGGAGAGACCCATTGGCTATCTGAGATGGGGTAAATAAAACCTACGTCTAGTAATTTCTGAAGTTCTTCTTTCACGATATTTTTCAGTGTGGGGTTCATCCTTCTCTGAGGTTGTCTCACAGGACGACAATCCTCCTTAATATATATATGATGGGTGCATGAATTAGTAGGGATCCCCTTCATATCTGTATAATCCCAGGTGAAGGCCTCTTTGTGTTTCTGAAGGACATCCACAAGTTGGTTCTTCTGAGGTTCTGACAGGGTTGGATTAATATTCAGGGTTTTTCTTGGTTCTAGTTCTACTAGAACACTTTCATTGGGTGCATCAATAGGTAGTTGCTCTAATCCTTCCGTTGTTTCAATTGTTTCCTAAGTCTCATAGCTTAAGACAGATTCTGGGAATTGTTGATTTGTTTCAGAAACGGAGCAAGGGTCGTCCATAAAATAGGTAATTACATCATCTTCTGATTCTGTTTTCAACTGAAGGGCTTGTTCAATAGTGAGAACTGGCCTCAATTCCTCATTTTTTGTTTTGGACTCTTTCCTAAGTAAAATTTTCTTGCTTCTTGCTAGTTTTATGGATGGGTTTGGTTCTGCAGGTGGGTATAAGACTAAGTTCTTAATGCTATGCCCATTGGAAATAACCATGTGCCCTGATCGGCACCCAATGTAAGCATCTGCAGTAGCTAGCCATGTTCTACCCAAGATCAAAGGATGTCCGCCCACCGAAGATTGCGTCTATAAGACCAGAAAATATACGGGATAGTGCCATGAATCTACTGAAATTGTTACATCTTCCAACTCTCCTACAGGTTTGATTATGGATCAGTCTGCCAATTCCAATACTATAGGTGTATGTTTCAGGTTACAAAGACCTAATGTATGCATGGTTTCAGTGGTGACGACATTGATGGCAACAACCAGGTCTACTAGCACATTCAGAATCTATACCCCATTAATCTGTACTTTCAGAATTGGGTTCCCCGGATCTCCATACTTTTCAGGCATTGACTTTCCCGTCATGGAATCTAATAATTTTCCCATAACATGAATGGTAAGGGGGTCTTTGGATTTCTTTGCAGATTTCTTTGAACAATATTCCCTAAGAGTCTTTGCATATATTGGCACATCCTTCATTGCTTGTAACAAGGGAATTTTAACAAATAAATTCTGCAGTTCTCATAATAAATCAAATTCAGCTTGAGGGCTTGATTTACTCAAAGTTAGTCTCTCTGGGTAAGGTGGTTCAGATTGATGTTGTTTTACAGGAGATGCCTGATTTCTATCAGTCTGTTTTGGCTCTTTACTAATTGGTTATGATTCCTTACCTTCACTGTCGAGTCGTTCTATGGTAACTGGAGGAGGTTGAGCATCAACTGTCCACCCTGATCGTAGATTCATTTCATACAACTCTGCAGTGGAAATGCTATATGAAGGTAGGTTAAGAATGTCAGTTTGATGGACTCCCCTGCTATTAGGATTTGGATCAGGTTGGATTGGGAGCTGAGGGCAGACATGTTGGTTACCTGGAGGCACATTAGAGGGTAGTTGGAGTTGTTGTTGTGGCATCGATTGAGGAAACTGCCCAGGAGGGGATCCTCACCAAGTTGGAGCCCATGAGGAGCTTGAATTGGTTTGAGGGTTCCACTGCTGCCACAGTGGAAACTGGTATTGTGGCCACATGGGAGGATAGGGTGTGGACCGAGGATTCATATTAGAATTATTGAAATACTGAGATGGATCTGAGTACATACCTTGATTTCCCATTGGTGGTCGAGGTTGCCATGGCTTTCTAGACCCCATGAGGTACAGTTTCTCCATGTCTTTCCCCATTCCTTGAAATACTGCTTTTAGGCCTGGAAGGGAGGGGCATGAGCTTGTTGCATGATTTAGCTCGCAGATTGCACATTCCTCTATGGATTTTAATGGACATTCCCTCTCTGGATGCTTCTTTCTACACGTCGGGCAGAATATTTCCATAGTCCTGTCCAATTCCAGCTGCTTCTGCTTTACTTGCAGCATATCCATCTGTTCTGACAGGGTGCTGAGGATATCCGTCCTTAGATTGTCTAGTAGGTTTTTGATTTTTTCTTTCATAACACCTCCTCCAGACCCTTTTACTGAGCGGATCCCTTGTTTGTTTCTTGCAAGTCCTCTTGAGCACTGAATGCATAATTCACAGATAGCTTCGAAGCTTTCCTTGGAGATGTCTCCTTTTCCCACAATGTTCAATAGCTCCATTGGATCCTCACGGAAAGATCGGAGGAGGATAATTTTTAGAATTTCCTTATCCAGGTCAGAGTGACCCGACCTCTGTAAGGTGTACTTGAATCGTTCCACACAATATTCCGAACTCTCGTCTACTTTTTGTGCAAACTTGAAAAGTTCTTCCTTGATGTTCCAGGATTTACAGTAATCCTGGTATTTTTCTAGAAAAGTTGTCTGCATATCATCCCATGTGTAAATAGTGCTTCCTCCAAGGCCCATGAACCATCGCAAAGTCGTCCCTTTTAATGTAGAAGGAAAATTTTTTAACTTTTGGGCTTCCGTCGTGTAATCATACCCTCGGCATACTATGTCGAACTCAAATAAAAATGTGTCGGGATCTTCTGAAACAAGCCCATGAAAGTTTGGTAAGGCTACTAATGCAATAGGCTTAGTGGGTTCCCCAACTCCCAAGTTTCCAATTGGAAACTTGATAGTGGAGGTTGTGGGAGCCATAAATATCTTCCAATAATCGATGGGTATTTCACTAGACTCTATAGGAGATGGCTGAGGCTTCCTTACCCCCTTGATTCGAGTTGTTTTAACAACACTTTCCCGATCCCTTGGTGATGCAAATGCTCCTTCGACCCCTTCTTCTGCGTTTTGATGACTTGATCCCTCTACTACAACCTTCTCTCTCTTGCTCGAGTGGTCTGCCTCTGTCGAGGCTCTGCTTGTGACCTCTTCCTCCTCTACTGTCAGCATAAGATTTCCTTGTTCAAGTATGCCACTAGATGTTTCTTCAACTGCTAGAGGGACCTGTTGTATTGTGTCACCCAAGAATGTTGTAGACAACATTGGTTGATCTACTGATTGTCCCTAAGACTTTACTCTTCGTGCCCTTGGTCTCACGGCTACGCGAGATGATTTTTTTGATTCAGCCTTTTCTATATTCTGTTGGATGAAGGTCTTTCTTCCCAAATCTGGTCCTCCCTTCTTTGGGGATTTCCCTATGCCTTCGTTATTCAGTTCTTTGTTCATACAAGTGGGGGTTTTGGCATGAATCTACAATGCTTTAGTCTTGAAGTAAGGTGTCAAAAGGCCATTCCTTCCCCAAGACAAAATATCTTATGAAAAATCAAGGCAACTAAAAAAAAACAAGAATCTAAGGTTCAGGGCTTGGAGAAGGGTGTCAAAGGACTCTTCCCTCCCCTGGAAAAGAACAAAACACACCACAGGAAAGACCTAATACCTTTCAAACCTGAAGCAGGGTGTCAAAAGACTCCTCCCTCCCTAGGGTAAAATATAGGGTTTCAATAAAAACACAAGGGTTGAAAGAAATAAATCTTAACTCAGGATCTGGAGCAGGGCGTCAAAAGACTCCTCCCTCCCCAGGACAAGAGATTGACAAAAATGAAAAAGAAAAAATAAAAACAAGCAGAAAGATCACCTATGATCAGGACCTAAAGTAGAGTGAGAAAACTTGTTCTCTCCCCAGGATGAGAGATTGACCCTCTGGTTGGTCTGGATCATTGTCTTGCACCTTGTTAGCCTCCCCAACAATGACACCAAAATGTTGGGGTCCAGGTATGAATAGTTTATTCAACCTTTTCCTACATTAATTTATCAATCTGGGTGTGTATCCTTTGAAGGCAACGCACAAGGTATATGCAGGGGCAAGAGTACAATTCGTTGTAGCCAAGGGTTTACAATTTAAGATTCAAAACATTATTGTCAACTAGATTAACTACAACTTTTGAAAGGTACTCATAAGAATCATACGTTGTAACAGTAAGCATAAGCTAAGAAATAACGTACTGTAACAAGAAGCATAAACTGCTAAATAACACACTGTAACAGCAATCATAAAACTGATAAATAACACACACACAGGAAGACACAACACCTGATCAGAAGAGCGGGCCTAGCTCTCTGATCAGGGTTGTGCTAGTTACAACAGAGATGAAGACAACAAAATAGGTAATGCTTTATAAATCTGAAAAGGTTATTACAATCTCAATGGGGACATCCCCATTTATAGGAATAAATTGTCTTTCATACATCAAAAGGGGGAACAACCTCTTTCCCAAAAACATGGTAATCGTACCCTTAAAAATATACATTAGTTGGAGTGGCACCAGTACTAGATAGACAAGATCAACGAAATGCCCTAGATGGTTCAAGGATCTGCGACTCCAGCTGTGCAAACACCTTTGGCTTGGTCGTTGTTGTCCTCAAAATAGCTGAACAACAGATCTTTCGTGGGATGCTGAGGCCTTGGTTCCTGTTCTCCAAAAGCTACGGTCAAACATCGTTTTAGTGCTGCAAATAGGTAAAACTCCGTGACTTCACTTCATTAATAAAATATTCCAATAGACAGGGTAGGGTTATTTACCTCATGGTTTTAGCACAGTAAACATAGGTAAATAAGTTTAAAAAGGTCAAAAAGGTAATGGAAATGCGACAGAAAGATAGCCTGATTTGGTGCCCAACACAAGTCACAGTCCAGTGGACTGTGACTTGGTTGCGGGGGGGCAACCCTATGGCCAAGCCGTGGGCCAGCCAAGTCACAATCCAGTGATTCAAAGTCAGCAAACTATAAGATCAAACATAACCATGAACCAGAGACTTCAAACTACCCATACTCTCCTTGCCATATATCAAACAAATGAATAAGAAACCAAAAGAGGAACACACCTGTAGGGCCAGTGTAAAATGCTAGTTGCCTGCATGACACAAACATTAGAAAGTGTATAAGGTGGTGCCATCACCAATCTTGGTATGTTGTAGAAATCATAACAAATTCAGAACCTTAGTTAAAAGAATATAATTCCCATACTAAAAAGGATATGGTCACCAACTCTTATTCTATCAGAAAACCAAGACGTTCGGCCAAAGGAGTTATGCCTAACATACTGAATATAAACACCCAACCCTGCAGTATTAACAGGCATTAACATAGAATCTAAAACCATGGACACAAAATATAAATGAGAAGAGAAGCATCATGTCATTAGTTTCTGTTTTTTTTATTTTCTACATGAAATGTATTTGAGCCTTCTGACACTTGAATGAAATAAACTTATAAAATCCATATATTTTATAAGTTTCACCTTTCCATATAAATTTCAATAATCTATTTTGAATATTTTTTACACAAGCACATAGCTACATTAACCATTTAACACATAAAAACATATCCATTCCATTGACTAGTAAGTCATTAGTTTCTAGTTTTTTTTATTTTCTGCCTGAAATGTATTTGAGCCTTCTGACACTGAATGAAATAAACTTATAAAATCCATATAGTTTATAAGTTTCACCTTTCCATATAAATTTCAAGAACTGATTGTTAATAATTTGCAGTCATATACCATGATATAAAGGTTAAAGTCAAGAAAAGGATAATAATAGGGAAAAGAAAAGACCAGGTAAAGGACCAAAGGGAAATGAAAGGAAAAAGAAAATGAAAGGTAAAGGGAAAAGTAAAGGCCATGATAAACATGAAATAAAACAGATATTAAGGAAAAAGTTAAAGATAACAGATATGAAAGCTAAAGCTAAAGGGTGGAGATAACATATATGAAAGCTAAATGGAAATGGAAATATAATAGATATGAAAAGGCCAATGGGGAAATATAACAGATACGAAAAGGCTAATGGTGAAAATATAACAGATATGAAAGGGCCAATATAAAAGAACAAATAATCAGGATGGTAGCCCTAAAGGGTAACAAAATAGTAGACATTAACCATTCAACACATAATAACATGTCCATTCCATTGACTAGTAAGGCATAAAGTTCCATTTGTAGCTCTATTTTTTCTAGTTTTGTAGATACCTTATGACACTTTCCTATATCCCTTGGATTTATTCATCATTTGAGATCTTTGGTAGTATATACAAATATATTTAC
>ML814395.1:110355-120384 GCA_009831015.1 Picea engelmannii | reverse complement strand
TCTTTCATTGAAAAGTTGTTGGTTTTGCATTTTAGAAAAAGTTTGTTTCCAAGCATTTTTGTGCATTTTTGCTTTGAGTCTGTTTACACACCATCAGTTTCACTTCCGCACCTTGAGACTTAACAAAGCCCATTAAAAGCAACACTAAATAAAATCAAGTAGACTTTTTTGTTTGTAGGGTGCATACACTAGCTCAGGAATAGGGCCTTGGAATAGGTTGGAGAGAAAATTCTCCAAGGCCACCCAAATCAAACATTGGAGTCTGTCATTAGGGAGTGTAGAAGTCCAGTTATAGAAAGTTATTCAGGACCCCCCTCTAACACAGGGGCTAAACACGAGGTCGCGTAAGGAAAGGTAGCGGAGATAACCCCTCCAAAGTTGGACCGAGCGTTGTGGAGAACACATATAGAGGATCTGTTAGGGGATTCCATCGTTAGCATTTGCCACGGAGCTTCGTGGGTCTCGAATCCGTTTGAGGTCCTCAGTCATCTTACGGAACACTTGCTCTCGATACCCTTGACAGGTTTTGGGCTTGACACCCTGCTCATTGTGGTCTACCCGACTGCCGACTGTACCCGCCTGATAGCTGTTCACGTGCTGGAAAACTAATTGCCAATCTTTTCTAGGGACATACACAGGTGACTGCGGGGGTATACCGCAGTACCTAGGATGAACATCGGACCAACGCTTTGTAGAGTAGACTCGGAGGGTGCTTCCGTAATCGAGTTGCACTTGCACCGGTAAGGTACTCTAGTGTTGGTTGTTGTAACTGTTCTTCCTACTAATATAGTGCTTGCTTGATTTATCTTCTAGGGGCTTTCTTTTAGTGCGTGTTACTGTTTGTTCATGTAGAATACCTTAGCGTGTCGTGAATCTTCTCACATAGTGGAGGATTCAGAGCTTTCCCGGTCACGAAGGCTTCTAGGCCTGCCGCCGGTTATACTGGAGCCACCCCCGCCACCTTTGAGGCGGAAGCTGGACCATCAAGGGTCCTTTGAAGCAACTGGGGCTTTTGAGCCCGAACCTCCCCCGGAGGGATCAGCCGCCAATCTTGGATCGGTTGAAACCTCAAACGCTGATTTTGGGCCGGACATTATTGTGCCAATTCACTTTTACGAAAGCCTATCAGCACCTAACCCAGTCATGGAACAAATCACTTCATCTGGGAATTCTTCCATTCCTATCACTTTTATTACCATGGGAGAAGCCTCTCTTAACTTGCTTTTGTCAACGGTTCGGGCCACCATGGTCTCGGACGCAACTACGTCGCACAGTGGACCATCCTCATCTATCGCGGTGGCCACGCAACCTTACACACCTAGCACGACAGGCGCTCCGTTTTCATACGGTATGCCTAGTTGAGGTACTTTTCCTGCACTCACTTCCTCCATTTCACAGACTTTGGGTCTGGGGGTAGGAAGCTCAAACGCTTCTCTGCAAGGTCAACTTGGGGGCACTCATGTCCCTTTCAATGCATTTCCTTACGCTGGAGGTCATATCCCTCCTTCGTCCCCTTCACTCGGTGGTCCGCATCAGCAGTCCACCGGGCAGCCTACACACACGAGTCCATTTGGAGCCGGGAGTCAAGGAATGCATGCGCAAACTTTGTCGGTAGGTTCGTCGCCGTTTGTTTGGAATGGGACGTTTGGTAATAACACCTTCACATCCGCTTCTTTCCCATCAGGGGGCACACTCGTTTTTGGACAGTCTACACCGGCACAAGGTACTATTCCTGCGCCGGGGGCACATATACCGGGACCTTGGAATTCAGGACAAGGATCCGTTCCTTCATCTGGAATACCATTCTGGGGCAATTCTTTCCACAGCCAATGGAACCCCGGACAGGCCTCTATGCCTCTCCCCACAGGATCGGCATGGGGGAATCCTTCCCAAAGTCCCTCAAATACGATGAACACCCAACATCCTATGTCCTTCATGGGCAATCAGCAAACGATGTCTCCTCAAATGCAAAACCCTTACGCTGGTCAAGGCAATGGTTTCTACCAAAACCCAAGCTAACAACCAAACTTTTCCTGGCAACCTGGTGCCAGTCAAACCCCATGACCCTTTTATCCTAGTTATCAGCAGCAACCTAAACTACCTTTCTTGGCAACGTTACACTTGCTGCATTTAACACGGTTGTTGAATGATCCCATCTATCACGATCCGGGTTGGCCTCCTATGCCGACGAAGTTGCCTTCGGACATCCCAAAGTTCGAAGCCAAGCCTAATGAAGATCCAGGTGATCACGTGACCACTTTTCATCTTTGGTGTTCATCCAATTCGCTGAAGGATGACTCCGTCCAGTTGCGATTGTTTCAACGCACTCTCATTGGGAGTGCCGTGAAATGGTACATAGAGCTTGATCGTTCACGATATTCTACTTTTGGCGAACTGGCGATGGTCTTCCTTAACCATTTCCAGTTACCTGTAAGATACGACGCTGGCACAAAATTGCTAGCCAATTTCGAGCAGACGACAGCGGACCATATCTCGGATCATATTTGAGAGTGGCAACGCCGAAAGAGTCGTATCAAAGTACCAGTTCCACCAGCATTCCTGTTGGAATGGTTCATTAAGTCCTTGGTCCCACAGTTGTCCAAAGACATCGCAACGTCTGGAGTTTTCTCTGAAGAAGACGCCATTATGAGGGCTCAATAGTTTGAGCTTATCTATTCTCAGTCCGGTTTATTATACACCATCTTACCAGATGCGCCACGGTCAATCCTGGAGAAAACCAGACAGAGAGCCGGACCACATGCCGACGGTATCGTTGGTTCGGCAGACACTAAGCCCGCTGAGCAATTGAATAAACAATTGCAGTAGTTATCTATACAACACTCAGCGGCCAGCCAGACTACTGCTTTGGCTGCTCCTCCTGCTCAAACGTCGGAAGTACATTCCGTACAGACGACTAACCCCAAGGCCAACCAACAGCCTGAAGGGAAGAAGAAACAACGCAAGAAGAGTAAAGGGGATAAGAAACCAAACGATAATGCTGGCGAGGGCACCACCGAAAAGAAGAGGGCAAGGTATCCATGCAACCTATGTGCGGAAGACCACCCAACCCATTTATGCCCTCGACTTGCAGAGGCCCAGAAGTTTGTCACATAGCAACAACAAGCCGTGTTGACTAACCCCTTTCAGCATGGGCAAAACTTAACTCAAGCCTCTACAAGTACGGAGGGGGGCAGCCATGAAAACTGCCCTCCCCCAAACGGTTCATCTTCCGTGAACGTATATATGATGAAAAGTGACGCTTTCATTACAACTAGAGCTCACGACTGTAGCAAACCAAGTGCCTCTGATAAGGTAAAAGAAGCCGAGATCCCATCTCTTCCTCTACAGATCGAGAAGACGTTGGGGGAAACCATGACTCGCATCCCCAAAGGTGCATTTAAACGAGCTTCTCATAATCCAAATGCAAGGGCCGCCCAGAACTACTCTGTGGTGGAATATTTGTCCCAAACCCCTTGTGCTATGTCTGCTTTGGAAGTCCTCCAAAGTTGCCCTGCTCAGAGAAAAGCCTTGTTGACTGCTTTAGGCTCTACTGAGACTTGTAACCCAGGAACGATCATGTTAGACACGACTGACTTGAAACCTCGTTTGCCTTACCACGTCGCATTTCAGATAGTAGTGGCTCACCCCACGAAAACCTTTACACGAAATATCTTTCGCACAGTGGTAGACGAGGGCGCTTCGACTTGCGTTATGTCGTTAGCATGCTGGAAAGCCATCATTCAACCTGAGTTGTCTCCGTCACCTACTCTTCTCACTGCGTTCGATGGTCATTCTTTCCGACCGCATGGCATCATCCCTTCTTTCCCTGTGCAGTTAGGAGGGAAGACCGTGTGCTTCGAAGTAGAGGTAGTCGATGCCCCCATCGATTACAATCTCTTGTTGGGTCGTAGTTGGACTTATGCAATGCAAGCGGTGGTCACGACAGTTTTCCGAGTCCTCTTGTTTCCACATGAAGGTCGGATCGTGACCATTGATCAACTATCCTTCTCTCGACCTGACCCAGCTTTGGGGGCATCCACGGTTCCCATGGTAGATATCCTCAAGCCGGTGTCGTCAATGTAGGAGTTGGTTTGTGCCCATCTTTGATGGGTACCTTCGATTACCCACCTCCTCAAGGCGATGTCAAGTTTATATCGACTCACCACAAGGCTGAGATTTTCCATGTTTCGTTGTTCCGCACGACTTACTTTGAGGATCCATGGATTCTTCCTTCCCCATCAGACACGATGGATGTGACAGGGCACCCCGACATGTCCATGCCATTGTCAGCGGCTGAAGTAGCATACTCTTTGGTCCAGCAAGCTTTAGCTACTCCTGATCCGATTCCTGCACCAGAGTCGGATCCACTCCTTGAGCCTATTTGGGCTCAGAATTTTCTTGTCGACACCGACTCGTTAGACTTAGTCTTGCCTTCTGACGAAGCCATAATCGAAGCAATGACTGGTCCGGACAAACCCTGGGAAGATATTCATCACAGATCATACTTCCTCCCCGAGTTACACCGAATTGAGGCAGGAGAATTCACTACCACCATGACGGGAGATCAGCCTTGTCCCATTAACCTCTTAGCCACACAGGATATTTACGCTGAGGGCAATATGGCGACAATCGCTGCAACGATACCTATCAATATCTCCTGAAACCCCGACGTCGTGGAGAATGTCTTCGTTGGAGCGGATTGCTCCCCCGAAGAGATTCAGATTTACACGGATCTTTTCAAAGAATTCCGCGACGTTTTTGCCTGGTCTTATGAGGAAATGCCAGGCATCGATCCGAAAATCGTTGAACATGAGATCATTACGTATCCGAACGCAAAGCCTGTTCGACAGAAACTTCGTCCATTTAATCCAAGGAAGGCAGCAGCTATCAAAGCTGAAGTTGAGAAATTGCTTAAGGCCGGGTTCATATACCCTATCCACTTGACTGAATGGGTGTCCAATCCCGTACCAGTCGATAAAAAACAAGGCACGATTCGTGTCTTTACTGATTTCCGTGATTTGAACAAGGCGTGTCCGAAAGACAATTATCCAACCCCATTCATTGACCAGATCATTGATGAGTGCGCTGGTTGTGAAGCTTTTTCATTCATGGATGGTTTCTCGGGTTATAACCAAATCCAAATCAAACCTGAGGACCAACACAAAACGACATTCATTTGTCCGTGGGGTACATTCGCCTATCGAAAAATGCCTTTTGGTCTCAAAAATGCTGGAGCTACTTTCCAGCGGGCCATGTCTTTTGTGTTTCATGACCTCAAACACATAGTCGAGGCCTATCTAGATGACTTAGCATCACTCTCTCGCAAGCGCAAGGATCATCCCATGCACCTCCGACTAATCTTCGAGCGCTGTCGCTACTTCTGGATTCGCTTAAATCCCAACAAGTGTAGCTTTTGCATCACGTTAGGACGTTTGTTAGGTTTCATCGTTTCAACAACGGGGATCATGGTTGATCCTCTTAAGGTGGAGGCAATAGTCCAGTTGCCCCCCCCACGCACAATTTTACAACTTCAAAGTCTTCAAGGCAAGGCGAACTTCTTACGACGCTTCATCGCCAACTATGCTGAAATCACCAAGGGGTTCATGCGTTTACTGAAGAAAGACGTTCCTTTTCTCTGGGACGAAGCCGCACAACGCTCTTTCGACGCATTGAAACACGCCCTTAACCGCACCTCTGCTACGGCCACCGAATTATAACAAGGATTTCCTATTATATCTGGCTACCGCAGAGTCAACCATAGGCATAGTTTTAGTTCAGGAAGATGATTCATTTTCTGAGTACGTGATCTATTACCTGAGCCGAGGCCTCGTAGGACCGGAACTTAATTATACACATCTCGAAAAACTTGCGTTGGCAACTGTCCATGCTGTTCAACGGTTCCATCACTATGTTCTATTTCGTAAGACCACTGTCATTGCCGTCGTGAATCCATTTCAGTACATGTTGACACGACGAGTTATCGACGGAAAAATCAGTATATGGATGGTCATCCTCCAAGAATTTGACTTAGATTTCATATCAGCGAAGTCCAAAAAGTCACTGGTCTTCGCAGAACTTATTTCGAAACTTCCGGTTGAGTCAGGTGACGTTGTGCCTGAGGAATCGCCTATCTGGGGTGATATGTTTTTGATTGAATCATCTGATCCCTGGTACGTAGATATACTGATCTATCTCCAGACTTTGAAGTGTCCTACTTCTGCTTCTCGTGATGAGCGTCGGCGAATACGCCATCAGGCCAAGAATTATCTTATACTCAATGATACTTTCTATCGGCGAGGCGTAGATTGTGTTTTGCGTCGATGCCTCACTCATGAGGAGGTCGTCATAGTGCTCAATGATTGTCATACATGAGCTTGTGGTGGTCACTTATCCGGGTTGGCAATAGCCCAAAAAATTCTACGAGCAGGTTACTTTTGGCCCACGCTTATCAAATACTGTATGGAGTCGGTCAAGAAGTGCCATCCATGCCAAATCTTCTCACGGAAGATGAGGGCACATCCATCTCCTATGTTTCCTATTATCACTGTCGGTCCCTTCACCAAGTGGGGGATTGATTACACTACTTGCAACCCCCCGTCAACCAGGGGGCACTGCTATATCATTGTGGCTGTCGACTACTTTACTAAGTGGGTCGAAGCCATGCCGACGTTCAAATATGATGGAGAGACTGTAGCTCTCTTCTTATTTAACCAGATTATAGCACGATTCAGAGTCCTGAGAGAGATTGTCACTGACCATGGCAGTCACTTTCAGAATCAAATGATGACCGAGTTAACGTCAAAGCTTGGGTTACGGCAGGAACACTCATCACCCTATTATGCCCAAGCCAATGGGCAAGTGAAAGCTGTTAACAAAACGCTTAAGACAATGCTACAGCAAACCATCAACTCAGCCAAGTCAAACTGGCATTTGATGTTATACTCGGCATTATGGGCTTATCGAACATCAATTAAGACTGCAACCAGTTTCTCACCTTTCCAACTCGTTTACGGGTTGGAGGCAGTCTTGCCCATCAAATGTCAAATTCCATCTCTGAAATTGGCAGTACAGTTACTGCCAGGCACTTCTCCGCTGGACGAACGATTAGTCCACCTTGAGTAGCTTGATGAACAGCGTCGCGATGCGGCCCTGGCCAACGAGGCTCATAAAAATAGAGTTAAGTGTCAATATGATAGGTCCGTTCATCCTCGGGTTTTTTCTGAGGGCGACCTTGTCCTGGTTTACGACCAAGATAAAGACCCCCTGGGGGCAGGAAATTTTAAACCCATGTGGTTCAGACCCTTCATTGTTAAGGAGGTGTTAAAGAAGGGCGCTTATCGTCTGGTCGATTTTGAAGGGAATGCTTTGGCAGAGCCTAGAAATGGGCTCTACCTCAAGAAGTATTACTCATAGCTTTGTCACTGTGGGTAACTTTTTGTAACATATGTATAGTCTTTGTGCTATTACTTTCTTTCGTTTCTTTTGAAAAAAGTGTCATGGACGTGTCATTAATGTTATCTTTCGTCACTATGGCAGATGTCAAGTGAGTCCGAGGTGTTCATTGGGTATGCAGACGGTGCTAGTCGGCACACGCGGAGGCTCGCCTCCGCAGCTTGGGTAATCTTTACACCACAGGGTCAGTTGTTATCTTCCGGAGGAATATGCTTAGGTGACACCACAAAAAATGTTGCTGAGTATAGCGCAGTTATTGAGTTACTTCGTGACGCTTTGTCATTTGGTATCTGTCGTCTCCGGGTCTATCTAGACGCTCAACTGGTTGTGTCGCAGCTAAACCGAATATACCGTGTGCATGATCCTACTCTACACCGAAGATTGCTTAGGGTACGTCTCTTGGAACGCATTTTTGATTATATTACATATTTTCATGTTCCTAGAAGTCTAAATCAAATCACAGATACTCTAGCTAATCACATTTTAGATTAGCATCTTGCTCACACATAAAGAAAATCATGATCAAACACATGTAAATACATTTTTGTACACAAAATCCATAAAGACACATAAAATAAATAAAAATCATATATATACATCATAAAAGTCTCAGAGTACATAGATGGGCGCAAGTGCCTCAAAAAGTGGGAGCCATCACGAGTCACTAGGGCTTATGCCCTCAAAAAATATATACATATAAGTGCTCAAGGCACATAAAAAGTTTACAAGTCGGCTCAGGGCCTGTGGGCCTTGTTATAGTCATACACAGCCCGACCCAAACGCCTAAATAATCGGACCCATGTCCGAGGTAACCCCACCATATGAGTCTGCATGGAAGGCGGAAAGTCCTCTATCTTGATCATAGGGACTGTGCGGGTGAGCTCAGTAAAGTTCCGCTCAATCCGTACAAGGGCCCTCTCAGCCTCTCCTGCTGTAGGGTGCCCTGCTGCTGCTACTCCTCTGGCGGCGGCAGCTGCTGTCTCTGGCCGTGGACGGCGCCTGTTCCATGCAAAGTTGGCAGGCCGCACAGGTCCCACATCTGCAAGAAACACAAAGTTCACCCATTAGAAACTCTGTTATCCAAACACATGATATATCTCAAAAAGACATAAAAATTACATATGCAAACAAAAAAAAACTGCACAGGAGGAGACTTACCTATCTCCCCTCGCTCCTCGCCAGGTGGCACTGGTATGGATGGATCTTTGGAAAAATCGATTCCCGCATATGGGTAGTCCTCAATAGCGGGGATCTTCCACGACAACCAAGCAAAGAAGTCATCGTTGAAGGCCTCCACGGTCCTTCCACCACCTTGTCGTGGCAGTAAAGCTTCCCATCTGCACACTGCCGGGAAAGTCGCCAGATGTCCTCGTACCTTCATCCGAGGACTAAAGCATGGAACTCTCTCGAAGAAAAAGGAACACAGGACAATCCCAAACCCGAAATTCCTGTGTGTCCGCTGTCTACACGCTGTCAGTTGAGCTTTCATGCTCTCTAGTAAGGTGGTACTCCAGTCATAAATCTGTGCATTTATGCACTGGACTGCACAGTTCATCTGTGCACGTGATGCCTGGTGTACGGCCGCAGAGCCGGTAATCCGCCCAATCAATTATAGGATAGTCTGAAGAACAGGGCTGATGAATACTACCAACCGGTACCGAAGAGGTTGCTTGGTTGGTCCCAGCCACACAGTATTCTGCTATCAACTCTGAGACTTTGCTCGGCCCCGCAGGAAAAGTCTAAAAGTTAACGGGTTCCCATCTCCTCGAGAGGCCCATCAAGAAATAAATTTCCTCAGTGGTGGGCACCAGGGATTGCCCCTCTATCATGAACGCCTCAGCATCAGGGTGCCAGTAGTCAACTAGGGCATTCAACAGCCTTGGTTGTGTGCGCATGAACGGACATAGAAAAAACTTTACCAAGCCACACTGCGTCAGCGCGGCCATGACATTCGGATCTGCAGCTGCTGCCTGATTGGCAACCTCATTCTCCCTCTCTCTCCAATGCACATACATCTTGCAGAGATCACAAGTCAAAAAAGAGAGATTAGGATCTTGCAAATCAATTTTTCCACCACACGGGGGTAGCCCGTCGGCTGTCTAAGTGACAGTCGCGGGTACCCGCGCGCTGCTTAAGCACAGAGTGTGGGTACCCGCGGGCTGTCCTTGGACAGCCTGCGTTTGGCTAGGGCCGCCCTCAAAAAGGGCGACGGCCACCCCCCCAAACAACCAAAAAACTATAAAGGAAGAATTGAAATGCAAGATGGGGGAGTTTGTACTTACTTGGTCTGAGCAGAAGTTCGTTTGGTCCACTGTAGCTCCCGGAATCGCAATATCTGGCAAAGGGGGTCTTTTGGCTCCAGAGTCAATTTCCAAATCAGTAATGGTGATAATGAGCTGCCAGCTTCTATTTATAGACTTTTTGGCCTCTTATTGTCACCCTTTTGGCCCCTTTTATCAGTTTCTTTATACCAAAAATCATTTTGGGTGGTTCCGGAGTGATATGGAAGGGATTTGATCAGGTATTGGGACACTTTTCATTGAGTTTCAAAAAAAAAAAAAAAATACACATAACGAC
>ML814395.1:92643-104028 GCA_009831015.1 Picea engelmannii | reverse complement strand
ATTTGGGAGAATATTGCTACAACACCACCCAACATATGTCCATTGGCATGTCACCCTTCAAAGATTTATATAGCTATGATCCTTTATCATTTGTGGAGATTGCATTTGGTGATAGCAGGGCTCCGATGGTACAGGATTGGATATAGCAGAGCCAAGACATTCTCAGGGAATTGAAGGATCATTTACAGAGGGCACAAAACTAGCAAAAGGTCCAAGCAGACAAGCACAGAGTTGATCGTACCTTTGAAGTTGGTGATTTAGTCTATTTGAGGTTGCAACCATACAGGCAGGCCTCCATTAAAAGAAGCGGAGCGGAGAAACTGCAGCCACATTTCTTTGGACCTTACAGAGTCAGCAGAAGAATAGGGGCAGTAGCTTATGAGCTGGAGCTTCCACAGGGTAGCAAAATTCACAATGTCTTCCATGTCTCGTGCCTTAAGAAAGCCCTCGGTCAACATGTCAGGCCTATTGAGGCATTACCTCCCATGGATGAGGAGGCACAACTTGTTTTGATTCCAGAGGAGGTGTTAGAATTCCGAGAGAAGAGGCTTCGAAACCAAAGCATCAAGGAGTATCTGATCAGGTGGAAGGATTTACCCATTGAGGATGCCACTTGGGAGCAGGAGCACGTGGTTAGAGAAGCAGGTTTGGAATTGATTGAGGACAGGCAATTTCAAGAAGGGGAGACTGTAATGTCCCCCACCTCTCAGAGAGGTAATGAGGAGACTCAGTGGCCTGGGCACCCCCACTAGGTCATAGTCTCACAATGAAGGGGGGGAAAGTCAAGAAGTTAAAAGTTATATTTTTAAGTTGACTTAAGAAAGGAAAAGGAAAGGAGTAAAAGATAACTCAACAGAAGAATAGAAGATTACCCTGGGAGTTAACCTAACTCAACATAGAATTAGAAGAAAAAGTATAAGTAAGAGGCTAGGGTGCACCTATTACTCATTCTGGTATTGGGTTAGCATTTTCTATTGCTATTGAGCATTCAGTTTGGGGGTTTGCTGTACAAACCCTTGTGAGCAACTCAGTGGTGAAATATCCACTCACCTTGTTCCGTAGCTTGGTCTCGGGGATGAAAGACTCCTCCAAACCATTCTAGTCTCAGTCCATCTCCATCTAGTGCTTCAGAAGGGGAAGGACCATCAGTTTGAGGGCTTTTCTGGAGGGTTCTCATCATTCTACATTTGTCTGCAGATTGGGACGTCTTGGAGCCATAGGGGACGTCCTGTAATTCAGTAAAACTCAGATCTAGAGAGATCTGCTTGAGATCCGAGTCTGAAAATTCTCCCATGGAATTCTCATAGCCCGATCTATATTCTTGGAGAGTTTCAGAGCATTTGGAGGCCTCCTTCATCAGGGCCGAATCAGCTAGGGTTTCAGTCAACTAGTGGGCCACCCCATTCAGTGGGAAATTCAGATCTACGGAGATTGAGAGGGATCGTGGAGATTCAGGCACCTGGGTTATTCTTACCATCTACCGATCTATATTCTTGGAGTGTTTCATAGCATTTGGAGGCCTCATTGATCAGGGCCGAACCAGCTAGGGTTTCAGTCATCCAGTGGGGCACCCCATTCAGTGGGAAATTTAGATCTACGGTGATTGAGACGGATCTTGGAGATTCAGGCACCTGGGTTATTCTTATCATCACCCGATTTATCAATTGACATATTTCTTAGGGTGACTGGACACTTTTGGCAGCAGGGCTGAGTTATTGAGGGTTTCATCCTTCTATTGGAGCGTGGCATTCTTCAGCTGGAGAGTTTGGCATTCAGATCTGCTTGTATTGATCTTCATTTCTTATTCAGCCTTTGGGGGCATTATTTTGTATTAGCGGGAGCATTTTGTAGCAGCTCATATCTATTGCTTGTACAACCATCTGAGGTTTATGCCAGATCGACCATCTATTGTATTAATCTTCATTGCTCATAATAAAAAGGTCATATATTTGCTTGTGCTTCTACATCTTGAATATATTGTGATCTCCATGTGTTGATGAATTTTGTATGCACTTAATAACTCAATAAATTAGTAGTAGTTAGTGATTCCAAGAAAGAATTTGGCTTGGGATCATTACAGATACCCGAGGCTCCCAGAATCTTAGTAAACTTTTTGGGAAAATGTGTTCAATGCGTTGAAGCAGAGAAAGAAAGTTCGTCAACGCAAATTTAAAACTTTTTAAATGTTTTTATTTATTAGAATTTTGAAAGAAATTATAAACGGTTGACATTATTTTATGTAACCATAATATTAGGGAGTTGGTTATTTACCAACGAGAAACTTTGATAGAAATGTATAAATATAGTTTCAAAAGACTGAGAAAAGGCTTTAGAAATTTTGGAGATAGCCATTTTTGTAATTTTAGTTTTGAAGTTCATCAGAATATAAATCGCAAACGAGATTCTGGATCCTGCAACTTTGTAACTATGTGTCTTCCCCTGTTTATCATGTTTTGTTAAATTTTCCTTTTAATTGTTTTTCTAACAAGTAATTGATTTGAATTTATATACATTGTTGTTTATTATTTCAGATTGGTTTGGATGTTGAACGTGTTACAGTCTTTCCTCTGAAATTACTTTAGTAATTTTAAGACCTGTAAAACCTTCTGTTCCTTAATATTTAACTCTGTTAGAAACCTTGTTCTTCTTTATCATTGTCAATAGAAATATAAGATTCTTTCTTGATAAAAGCCTTATATTTCTCTGTATTGTGTTTCGTTGTTTACAATTTCAAAATTGTTACAAAACCAGGAAACGACCTTGAATGTGTTTTTACATTACTGTTTAAATTTTAAAATTGTTTTGATTTATCTCATCTCTGGAAATCTGAAGTAACCAATTGATTAAAAACCCCTTTAAAAAAACCTTTAAAACTTTATCATCCATGACTGTCCCTAGTAGCAGACAACCTAACGTACAACCGGGCCTTCAAGATCAAACCAGCATTGCCCTAAGTTTATTTAATACTATTTTAAAAACAACGACAAATAGGGATGAACTAGAACGATCATGGGCTGCTATTGAACGTGACATTATCATCCAAGAACAACAAGAAGCAAGACAAAGACAGTTGAGAAACTGATTTTGCCTTAACCTTCTTTAAAAATTACTATTTCTAAATTATTCCTTTGAAATCATATACAGATGCCTTGACGATATGTTTTATAGCCTTAAAACATAAACTCAGGAACAACAAGAATTTTGTAGATTGTTAGGTGATGATCTATCACTGACGTCAAATATTTTTCGACGCGCATATCGAGAAATATCCGTGATTATGAAAGATATTGGAATGGACTATCAGGCTATTGATGCATGTCCTAATGATCATATCATATATTATGGACAATATGCATTAGTAAATGAATGCCCACAATGTCAAATAAGTAGATATCGAACCGATAAGGTGTCTCACAAAGTTCTTCATTATATTCCAATAATTCCACGTTTTCAGTGGTTGTTCAGGTGCCAAAGTATAACACGGTTTATGGATTTCCATGCAAAGAATAGAAGTCGAGACGATGTTCTTCGAATCCCTGCAGATGGTTCTGCATTGAACTACATCGAAGAAAAGTGGCTAATTTTTAAATAAGAACCTCGTAATGTTAGACTTTCGTTGGTAGCTGATGGTGTCAGTCCATTTGGAGAGCTTCGTTCTACGTACTCAGTGTGGCCTGTTTTTGTTATAAACAATAACCTTCCTCCTTGGATGTCGATCAAGAGAGAGAACACAATGTTGGCAATGATTGTTCTAGGTATTTAATTATCTTTTATTTTCTTTAAAGCATGACAAAATATTTCATTTCTTTGTTTCATGCATGGTAATTATTTATTTTATATATCATGACATCTAGATAAGTATAATTAATCATGCATTAGGTTGAACCAATCAGGTAGGTACCAGGTTAAAGATATGAACGTATATATTGAGCCTCTCATCGATGAGTTGTTGAAGTTATGGGTTGGCGTCACTATGTATGACGTCTCTAGACCAATAGGGCAAAGATGATTTCAATTCCATGGAATACTATCATGGACAATTCATGATGCTCCCGGGTTAACACATTTTTGTGGTATATTAATGTTACTTTACTTTTGTGATTTAATATTATATATCTTTTTTGAAAAAATCATGCATTATTTTTAATTGTAACTCTAATTTGACGCTACATTTATTCATATATCTTGTAGGTCTTCAAACAAAGGGTAAATTTGAATGCCCAGTTTGTGGTCCTAGTATAAAATCTCATCGTTCAAGGAGTTTAGCAAAGGAAGTGTTTGATGAGTATAGGCACTTTCTTCCTAAGAACCATAGTTATCAAACTACAGACAAAGAAAAGTTCAATGGTAACTAAGAAAATGGAAAAAAACCACGAAGAATGACACCTCGCCTATGGAAGTTGGAATATTGTAACACCCTGTTTCCCCTAGTTTGTAAAAATAACTGGACTGGCCAAGAACTGTGGAAAACTCATAAATGTGAATATGTGATGTAAATGGACCTTATGGAAAAGGTCAACAAATGTGAATAACATTATGTTTATATTGTAGGACTGCTGAGAGGGGATGTGCAGAAAAAGAGACCACGATGGCGGTGGAAGACACCTGGAAAGCTGGTGTTAACTTCCACCGAGAATTAATACCGTATTTGGACTCCACTGGCCCAGAGAACCAAAAGTGGCTCGCTGGCCCTGAATTAAATGTCTCACAGGATGGTAGGTAGATGGTTTAATGAGGGATGGGAGGTGAACCTCCCATCCGTAGAGCCGTCAGGCCTGATCAGCGCGAGGGTAATCACACCACACACAACCTCGCAAGAGGATAAGGCATGGGGTAGAAGCGATTAGGGGAAGACGTGAGGGGAGAACTCTGGAAATATGCAGAGTGAGTGATAGTAGAGAGGAAGGAGAGTAACCTTCACTCCTGGTCACTGGCAGACAGAGACGCAGTCTCACAGCATCGTGGTCTCAGCTCGGGGGTGGCTAGTGGTAAATCCACTGGGAGTCACTAAGCCTACGGTTGGGTGGAAATGAGCACCCCTCTCAGCAGTTGCATAACCCTTGGTGTTATTTCTGATAAGTGTTTTGCCTTTGGCATCTTGAAATATATGTATATGTTCATTCTGATGATTATGCCCACAAGCTGTGAAACTGTGAATGATTTCATTATAAGAACGTCTGTATGGTATTTTGATCAGTACTAGTAGTTATATATTTGTATGGAAGGACTATGTATGGCTTATGTCCTCATGAATTGTTATTTACATGCGTACTGATCTAACTCAGACTTCACGTCTGGTTCTCGGGAGGACGACCTCCTTACCTACCTCAGGTAGTATCCTGAGTGAATCTCCCCATAGAGATACCCTCCTTGAAAATCCCATAAAGAACCTGGAAGGAGGACATGAGGGTGCAAGGCCCTAAGAAATCCCTGATAGTAACGAATCAAAGCATGAGATTTCATCAAGAAATCTGTGGTCACTCATGACCGTTAGATTTGGTAAGAGGAAGTTGGAAAGTTAAGTGCCTTAATCCTGATAGGTATTAATCGACGGACGAGGATCCATCAGGAAATCTACGGTCACACACGACCATTAGATTAGTAGGAGAAAGTAGGGCGTTAAATGCCTTACCACTTTGTTTTCCTGTATCTTCGTGGGTAGCGAAGAGTTTAGGACCGTGGATCCCCAAAGTCCATGAGAGTATCTGGGTCGTGGATCTTTCCATGTTTAGGAAGTCGTGGGAGAGCCCACAAGTTAGGAATCTGTTTGAGCCATCAGATTTCGGCTGAAAAACCCGACAGCCATTGGATTTGTCAGAATATACCCGAGGGTTAACACCCCAGTAGATCAGGACTTTCCAATGTGGAAACCCCGAGATAGATTTGAGCCGTCCAATTGATGGAGGCCACGTGTCGAGAGATCTCCCATTTTAGGAAATCGGGAATCGCGGAATCAGGATTCTTGTTGACAAGAGTTTGAGATTTTCCAATGTGGAAACCCCGGGATAGATTTGAGCCATCCGATTGACGGAGGCCACGTGTCGCAAGATCTCCCATTTCGAGAAATCGAGAATCACGGAATCAGGATACCTGTTGACAAGAGTTTGGGATTTTCCAATGTGGAAACCCCGGGATAGATTTGAGCCATCTGATTGACGGAGGCCACGTGTCGCGAGATCTCCTATTTCGGGAAATCAGGAATCGCGAGATTGGGAGTCTTGGCGACAAGGGATCAGGACTTTCCTGGGTGGAAATCCCAGAGCAATTGTGGACCGTCTGATTTAAGGAGGTGACGTGTCGAGAGATTACCCGTTTCGGGAAATCGGAGATCGAGGATTCGGGAATTCCATCGAAAAAAACCCAGGCTCTTGCCTTGAAAAATCCCGACCCATAATGACGAGACGATAGCAGGTGGCTAAGTCCCGATGGACGGATGAGATTCCTTCGGGAGATCTCAGGGGTTGTAATGACCACCAGATGTGAGGAAGAGATGCTAGTTTTACGCTGGAGCGTGAATGTGCATTAGGGTAAGTAGAAAGCAGATTTGAATGGCCAGAGTCCACCCACCCAGATCTATGGCTGAGGATGCATTCCGGAGCCCCCTTGCCATTCTGCCTTTAATGGGGGGGGGGTCCCAGAATTGGACGCGCAACTCTCGAACGGTCAAGATTAATCCATCATGATCAACGATGCTCAGGTGGATTCCAGATCCCCCTTGCCATTCGACATTTAATGGGGGGGGGGGTCCATAATAGTGTGGCATGAAGTGGGGCCCCCTCTTGTCCTGTCGACTATCATGTTGCACTTTCCCCTCTACCACCTACACTCCACTTAACCATGCGACGGGGCCTGTTCTCATTGGATGTTCTCTAGCCCTGTCGGGTTCGACGGTTGCAAAGCCGAACAGTTTGACATTACTGTAGCGCCGAGACACGAATTTAAAAAGACACTGCATTTATTTGAACTATGATCATGACCCGCGATCACCTGGGAATGGAGAGAGAAAGAAGGAGCCATCTTACGCTGGTCCTCCATGGATATTTAGGGGTTCTGATTCGGTAGAGGACCAGAAAAATCTGATTTAGGTAGTGGGTATGTGACAAAGTGGTATCAGAGCATGGTTACAACACTCGGCCTGATTGGGCTCATGTATGAGTTGTGCATAAGCTTCGTTTGAAGCACTCCTATGAGGAGTAACCCCGTAACTTAACTCTCTTGTCCAAGATTAAAAACTTGGAAACAAGAACTCGACTGTGTATGCATGTGAAAGAGTTATAAATTCATGCGCAGATTATAAAATGTATTTAACTCTTGACTAATAACCATCATTTGTATTTTCACCCAAGCAGACGATTAGTCGTGGGAATTTACAGACGCAGAGAATGGTGACACCCCAAGATATGGGAGAAGGCTCCCGCAATAGAGACGAAGAGTCTGACGAAATAAGGGCAATGGGAACCCCTCCAAATCTAGCCGAGACTGTGAGGAGTCTTATGGTTGAATTGCAAAGTTGCAAGGCCGACAATGAAAGGATGATGAAAGAACAGGAAAAGCAAACCGAAATTAATGCAGTTTTACTTTAGAGCTTATCCGACCTACAATGACAAATGCAGCATGAAACCGAGATGTAGAAACATGGTCGTATCAGTGGCCATACTGAGAGGAGCACCTCAAGAAAGGTCCACCCCATAGGTAAAGGACCAGTGCTGGATGATTCCACTGAGAAGGAAGATGGCGATTCAGAAGGCTCCTCTAGAAGCAGGACTAGTTCCTATTCTTGAAGAAAACAAAAGAAACAAAAGACTTCCAAGGGTCATAAATGTGAAGAATTCAGAAAGGCCTAACCTCCCTCCTTCGATGGTGAGATAAAGAAGGGAGAGGAAGCTGAGGCCTGGCTACTTGGAATGAAGAAATATTTTAGAGTCCATGATTTTTCAAGGAATTTGAAGGCTCGAGTGGCCACTTTCAATCTGAATGGAAAGGCTTCCATTTGGTGGGAGGATCTTAAGAATATGAAAGGGTTCCGCGAGGAGGACCTGTCTTGGAAACAATTTGAAAAGTAATTCCAGAAGAAGTATTTGTCGGAAAGGTATTTCGATGAGAAGGCTAAAGAGTTTTATGAACTCAAACTGGGACAACTCACTATAGAGGAATATGTTAACAAATTCCTCGACTTATTGAGATATGTACCCTACATCAAAGCAGAGAATTCGAAGGTGAAACGCTTCATCAGTGGGCTACACAAGGAATACCGAAATCGAATCGAATTCGACGAGCCAAAGACCTTAGAAGACACTATTCGAAAAACAACATATTGTCATGAACAATATGGACATCGGGAAGAGTCTCGTGGAGACTGGAAATAGAAGAGTGGTTCGAGATTTTAGAAAAAGGGGACCAAACCCTCAGGATCTAAGAACTACAAGAAGAACCCCAGAATGAACTTTCCATCTCGAAGTGTACTTCAACAGAACTTTCCCTCGGTGGACGGAAGTAAAAATTCTGGACCTATACCAGTGAAGACTAATAACCCAAAGAAAGAACCTTTGAAATGATGGGGTTGCGGAGAAGAGCATCTCCTGAGAGACTGTCCACACCGACAACATAATAGTTGAAAAGTTTATAACATTCAGGAATCTCCCACAGTCAATGATGTGGCAAGGAGTGTGCCGCAGATTTATGCAGCCTTGGATAATAACCAAGCTGACCACCAAGCTTCAGTGGTGGAAATAGAAGGTATGATTTTCAACCATCTGGTGTCTGTTTTGATTGACCCTGGTTCAAATATGAGTTATATATCCCCTAAAGTTGTTGATAAGTGTAATCTACAACCACGAAAGCAAGCTAAGCCATGGTTGGTACAGTTAGCCACTGGCACCAAAAGAAAGGTAGTAGAGGTCATACCAGCCTACCAACTAAGGTTGGGTGAATTCCCCACCCAAGAAACCCTTAATGTATTACCCCTGGGATCATACGATCTGTTGATTTGTATGGATTGGATGGCCACCCATAAATCCAATCTGGACAGTTACCATAAAACCTTAGAATGTGTGAGCAAAGAAGGAAAAAGGATAACCCTTCAAGGGATCTGAAAACCGGTCTCGATGAGGCAAATATCAGCCCTGCAAATGAGAAAGTATTGCCGAAAGGGATGTCCCCTATATGCAATACAGGTGTTGAAAACAATCGAAGGCACTAAACCAAGCCCTGATGATCACCCTATCCTGAGAGAATACAGAGATGTGTTTTCAGAAGAGGTACCAGGTCTGCCTCCGAGAAGAGACATTGAATTCTCGATAGAGTTCGCACCAGTAGCGGTGCCGGTGTCTAGGATACCCTACCGGATGAGCACACCTGAGTTAGTGGAACTCAAATTACAATTGAAATAAATGATGGATAAGGGTTATATTCAACCCAGCGTGTCCCCATGGGGAGCACCAGTCTTGTTTGTGAAAAAGAAGGATGGCACCCTTAGACTATGTATAGATTATAGACAACTCAACAAAGTAACCATAAAGAACAAGTACCCCTTGCCCAGGATCGATGATCTATTCGATTAGCTGGGGGGTGCGTCTATTTTCTCAAAGATTGACTTGAGGTCGGGATACCATCAAGTCCGAATCAAGGTTGAAGACATCCATAAAACCGCTTTCTGGACACGGTATGGTCACTATGAGTTTGTGGTAGTACCATTTGGGTTAACCAATGCCCCTGCCACTTTCATGTGCTTAATGAACAATGTACTCAGTAAATATTTAGATAAATTTGTACTAGTTTTCATTGATGACATATTAATCTACTCTAAGAATAGAGAAGAACATGAAGGGCAGCTTAGACTTGTGTTGCAAGTTCTAAGAGAGCATCAGCTCTATGCTAAATTCAACAAATGTGACTTCTTTCAGAAGCAAATACATTACTTGGGACATGTTCTGTCTAAGGAAGGGGTAGCGGTAGATCCTGACAAGATAAAGTCTATCATGGAATGGCCTACCCCAAAGGATCTCTCAGACATCAGATCCTTTATGGTATTGGCGGGATACTATAGGAGATTTATAAAAGGATTCTCCAAGATTGGTTGTCCATGTTGGACAACTGAGAGGGGGGGTGAATCAGTTGTTACCGTGCTTAAACACTTATGCTTCTTTTAAAATTTTTGTAGAAACACTAAATGATGATCACATTAATGCAGGGAAATAAACAATGGCACATTCAGCATCAGTCACACATATATGAGAAACACAGAGACATATATTTCTTGAGGAAACCCATACAGGGTAAAAACCTCTTTTTCTTTATATGATACGTAATGGTTACATTCTTTACATTATCATACATATGAGCACCAAATCATAATGAGGCTACAACCTCAGTTTTGCAAGATGCAACTTGCTGAGAGAACCAACTCTCTATTTTCTCTAGCACCCACTAGAAGGAAGCACCAACTCCCTGGTTTCTCTAGCACCAACTAGAAGGAAGCACCAACTACCTGGTTTTTCTAGCACCAACTCTCTGTGTTCAAGCACCCACTTGAACCTTTGAGGACACCAGTCCTCCCTAGCTCCTCCCAACCACCCTGAAATATAAGTCTTTGCTACTGAAACTTATTACAGTGATATGATGTTCAAGAATGGCTTACCAGACTCATCACTGTTCTGCTTCATTTTGTTGTTTGTCTGCCTCATTGCCTTTCTTCACACATCACTTGCGCTGTCTATTCTTCGACTTTTTATGCTCTGTGCGCCATGTCCATTCACTGGACAGTTACTCTTCTGTGCTATTCAGCTGCTGCACTCTCCTCCTTCTTCACACATGAATCACCTTCACCAACAACAACCACAGAAAACTCCAATAGCAACCCGAACCCATCTCTTCTCTGTACCATGTATTTATAGCTTCTGTGCACCTTGTGCATGTAATGTTCGCAATGCCTCTGCATGCTGACTCCGCGCCGTTATCCTCCACCTCTCGAGTGCTCTTTTTGATCATCATCATGACTCTTCAGCTTCTCTGGTGGTTCACCCCGCATGTCCAACATCACTGTATGTTATACTGAGATTCCTCAGCCTCTCTGGTAGTTTGAGACTCTTTGTCTTCTCTGTGATAGTCGAACTCACCTTCTCTGTTTCAGTTACATGCCTCAATGATCATCCGCTGTCAATCGCCTCCACGAACATCTTCATCCCTCTCAAAGACTCTTCACCTCCTCTGTCAGTCATCCCGAAGTGTCTTCGAGTCCTCTGGCAGAACCCATCAGTGGTTTCTGGCAGTTACACTGTATCGTGCTACAGTTGCCCTCCGATCTTGTTCAAATTCATCTGCACCGTTGGATATGCAGCGAGCAAATATGGATGGCCCAAATCTATGCTCCCAGAACTACGGTCAGGA
>ML814394.1:98659-135993 GCA_009831015.1 Picea engelmannii | reverse complement strand
CAACTAGATGGAAGCACCTACTTCCACTTATACAAGCACCAACTTGCACACGGAAAACTCTTCGTTTTCCCTAGCACCACCTTGCCACCCTGTTTTCTAGACACAACTAGATGGAAGCTACAACTCCCAGTATTCAAGCACCAACTTGAATAACAGAGGACCACAGTCCTCCCTAGCACCACCCTACCTCCCTGATTATAAAACTTTGCTTGAATAATACCTTACAATAATACAGACATTTCAATGCTTACCACTTCTTCCCTGTTCTACAATTCTGCTCTGCTTCTGTTTGTTCATGCTTGGCTCCACTTGCTGTCTCTTTCCATCTGCTCTTCTTCTTCTCATGCTCTTAGGTTCTCGTACAGTCTGCTCTTTTCACCATTTTTGCTCTGTCAAGCTTATATTCTTCATCTCTACATTTTTCTCACTCTGTTCATGCTGTCATGTTCATTACATACAGTTCAACTTGTTTTACCAAGAAACAACCACCTTCCTTTGTCACGACATCTTTCTTTTATTCATGCCCTCTTCATCTGTTACACTCCAAATCTCCAATGCCCAGGTCGGGGATAAAAAACGCTCAAGAACCATGATTCAAATGCCCCAGAACAATGATTCAGTTAGTGTAACTGAATCGTAATTGATCAAGAAACCACGAAGTGAAACGACGACCCTTCGATCAGATTCTGTTTGATCAACGTCGTTGGATTATACACGCAGAGGCTTTTTGACTTTTCAACGCGTAACCTCTGATGTGGAGCCTAGCAGTGCTAGCTCCTTCCCCTATCTTTTGCTGATGTGACCTTGGGTGATGATATCATGTGACCATGCGATTGCGGGCGCGACCAAAGGTGGTTTGAAATCAAACTACGTTTCGCCCCGCAATTTACCTCGAGTCTCCACGTGTCCTTTCTCCAAAACTGTGGTTTTGATTGCGGCCCGCCCTTAACTTTTTAAAGTTCGCGCACCTTCAATGTTCGCAATGTGACGAGACTGTCAATCTCACGAACTTGACGGTGCTCCTAAACTGACGGTTCAGATCTGTCCTTTCAAGTTCTGTGGATCAGATCTAATCTTCCCAAATCAATGGCTGTGATTTCTTCCGTGATCTGGGCTTCGGGAGTTTCAACTCTCAAACTTTTCTTTCCTTCGTACGTCAATCTTCTGGAGTCGATGATCTGCGGACACTTGTCCTTCTCAATCGACGACTTTGCCTCTACTTCGGGGATTTTACCTCTCAACTAGATCAACGGTCCTGCGTCCTCTTTCTTGATCAACGATCGAGATCTGCTTCGTTACTCCGGCCTTCGGCGATTTCAATTCTCAACCTTCACGCTCTCCCAGAACGCTTTAAGCCGGAGTCCATAGATTCCTGCCACGTGTCCTCCTCAAATCAACAGCTCTAATCTGCTTTTGGACTTCGGCACTTTCTATCAAGACTAGATCGATGACCCTTGGCACCCTTCTCGATCAACAATCGACATTCACTTTGGGGCTTCGACGCTTTCACTCTCTGCTTTCCCTCGGAGTATTTTGTACCCGGAGTTTTGGATCTGTCGCCACGCGTCCACCTCGAATCAACAGTCCTCGTTCACTTCGAGACTTCACCCGGAGTCCACATGTTTATGCCACGTCTTTTCTGGATTAGACGGCCCAGATTCACTTCGGACGATCTGACGCTTGAAATCTTCTTCGGACGATCTGATGACTGAGAACTATTTCGGATGATCCGGCGGTCGAGAATTTATTTTGGCTCTCCAACTCTCCGTGAAATTCTTGAAGTGAGATTTCTTCGGAATCTCAGATCACCTGACATGTACTCCCCCTGACAATCAACGGTCGAGATTTGTCGTCAACGATTTTCACCTCCTCCCCATCCACAAACTTCCAAAGTTGTGGATCTCGCGCCACCTATCCTCCTCGACGATGGACGACCCCAAATCACTTCAGGACTTCGGAACTTTGGCAAGCTCCCTCTCCTATTGAACCTCTGGATCAGTGATCCAACGGTTGAGAAGACTCTCGAAGCAGATCCACGATCAAGGATTTTGATCCTGATCATGTTTCTGTACTGCGCTTTCCCTTATGAGCTTTGATCTCTGCATACTGTTCGCTTCTCCTCCCGAGCTTATGCTTTTCCTGTTTACCATCGTCGCTGCTGTTCTTGCCATCAATGACAAGCACACTCTTCCTGTAAAACATGCCAACAATCTCCCCCTTTGGCATTGATGGCAACAATGAAAGGCTGCACTATTCTGCTTAGACTTCCAACTGTAGCATCCAGACCACACTTTTTCTCCCCCTTTGACATCAATGTCAAAGAAAACTGAGAGTGACTCTGTTCTCCCCCTGAACAGAGATACAATGAGCACTCTCCCCTTGATCAGATAGACTGTTTTAACTTGATAACAGGGTCACACCCAACTTCTGGCGTAGATTCTCCAACTGTGCTTTTGCTAGCGGTTTAGTGAAGATATCAGCTATCTGTTCTGTGGAAGGAATATAATTCAGCTAAACAACTCTGTTTGTAACCTGCTCTTTGAGAAAATGATACTTTATTGGTATATGATTAGTCTTTGAATGGAGAACAGGATTCTTCGAGACACTAATGGCACTGGTGTTATCATAGTGAAGTGGAATGGGATCAGTATAAGTTACCTTCAAATCCGCAAGAGTTTGTATCATCCATAAGTTCTGAGTGCAACAAGTAGCGGCAACAATGTACTCTGCCTCTGTAGTTGATAATGAAATAGATCCCTGCTTCTTACTAAGCCATGCTACTAACGAATCACCTAAGAAGAATGCACCTCCACTGGTGCTCTTTCTCTCATCCAAACAGTTTGCTCAATCAACATCTGAATATGCAGTTAATTGAAAATTTTGATTTCTAGGATACCAGAGACTATAAGTCATTGTACCCTTCAAATATTTGAATATCCTTTTGACAACTACTAAATGACTTTGTTTAGGAGCAGACCGATAACGACCTACCATTCCAACAGCTTGCATTATATCAGGACGGGATGTTGTGATGTACAGAAGACTGCCTATCATTGATCGATATGTTCTTTGATCAACATCAGGTGAAATATCCTCTATACTGAGCTTGCAACCAACCACCATAGGTGTACTAACAGGAGAGGAATCTTCCATCTGAAACTTCTTCAACATCTCTTTCAAATACTTTTCTTGAGAGATAAATAGCCCTACAAAACTCTAATTGATTTGTAAACCAAGAAAATATGACGGTACTCCTATCAAGGACATCTCAAACTCAATTTGCATAGAATTAGCAAACCACTGAACTGAAGGGTCATTGGTACATCCAAAAATAATGTCATCTACATAAACCAAAACAACTAATAAATCATCACCTTTAGACTTAATGTATAGGTTACTGTCAATAGTACCTTTCTTGAACCCTTTGTCCTGTGGAAATTTGTCCAGTCTATAATACCAGGCTCGTGGTGCCTGTTTTAGTCCATATAATGCCTTTTTCAACTTACGGACATAGTCAGGATTATCTGTCAGTGAAAATCCTTCATGTTGCTCCACATATACATCTTCTTCTAGATCTCCATTAAAAAATGCTGACTTAACATCCATCTGATATACTTTAAAGTTCTTATGACATGCATAGGCAAGAAATATTCTGATGGCTTCCAATCTTGCCACTGGTGCAAAGGTTTCATCAAAATCCTATCCTTCAACTTGTGCATACCTCTTACAAACCAATCTGGCTTTATTCTTGACAATTTGTCCTTGTTCATTCATTTTATTCTTAACACCCATTTGGAGCCAATTACATTCTTATTCGCAAGTCTAAGAACAAGCTCCCAAGTATTGTTCTTCTCAATCTGATCTAGTTCGTCATTCATTGATTTTAACCAGTTCACATCTTTATTGGCTTCATTAAAGTTCTTGGGTTCCACCATGGATATGAAGGCTATATGTGATTGCTCGGTGTCTTTGATTATCTTTCTCCTGGTTTGTACACCTTTGTCTTTCTCACCAATTATTTGATTTGCAGGATGATTCATTTGAGTAATTCTGGAGGGAGGATTTGATGCTGTCTGCTGATTTGAGTCTGCCTGAGTATTTGTATCTTCATCTGACTCAGAGTCCTATCTTTCTGATTCTTGGACCTGTTCATCTTCAACTTCAACTATATCCTCTGTTGTTGATTCAACACTGCTTACTTCTCGTACCGGGATTTCTTCATCAACTTTTATGTCAATACAATCAACCAATTTATGTAGCCTCTTACTATAGCATCTGTATCCTTTACTGTTTGTACCATACCCTAAGAAGATACTTTCATCAGCCCTGTCATCATATTTGCCAAGATTTTCATCATTGTTCTTGATATAACACTTACTCCCAAAGACTTTAAAATGCTTGATTGAAGCAGGTCTTCCAAACCACTGTTTATAAGGAGTCTTGTCACTTTGTGACCTGAGATGAGCTTTGTTAAGAATATGTACAGCTGTATGAATTGCTTCTACTCAATATGTCTGAGCAATATTCCTTTCATTCATCATTGATCTTGCCATCTGCTGAACTGATCTATTCTGTCTCTCAACTACTCCATTTTCCTGTGGAGTCCTTGGAATAATATACTCTCTTTTGATCCCATGTTTATCACAAAACTCTTTGAAGTCCATTGAGCTAAACTCTCCTCCTCTATCAGACCTTACTGCCTTCAATCTTTTTCCTGTTTGATTCTCAGTCAGAGTCTTAAACACTTTGAATTTTTCAAATGCTTCAGATTTTTCTTTCAGAAAGGCAACCCATGTAAGTCTAGAATAATCATCAATAATCAACATGAAATAATTTTCTTTTCCTGTACCTTTCTTCCTTGATGATCCACATAAATCCATATGTACTAACTGAAGAGGTTTCTCTATTGATGGAAAGTTCTTAGATTTAAACTGTATCCGAGTAAGCTTTCCTATTTGGCAAGGTTTGCATACATAATCATATGGCTTTGATATTTTTGGAAGATCTTTTACCGCCCCACTGTTTCTAAGTTTGATTAGATGATCAAAATTTAGGTGTCCAAGTATCCTATGCCATAACCAACTTTCATCATACTTGCTTAAGTGACATTCTTCTTTCAAAACATAAACATTGTTTCTGTTCTTATGCCTTTTGCAATCAACTGTCCTGAATTCACAGATTGTATTTTACAATCTTTAGAAGTGAAAACAACTTTACATCCTCTGTCACAAACTTGACTGACACTAAGCAGATTATGTTTAAGACCATCTACAAACAACACATCTTGAGCTTTCCCTTTGCCATTACTTAGACTTACCATTCCTTTACCTTTGGTTTTTCCCGGTGCATCATTTCCAAAAGTTACATTTCCTGATTTGCTTTCACTTAGAAACAAAAACTTACTTTTGTCTCCAGTCACATGTTTGGAACATCCATTGTCAATATACCAGGGGTTCTTTTGTCTTTGAGCTGACAACACTAATCGACACTTGTCATTTTCTTTCTTCTTCCAGACCTTGACATTTACAACAGAGGGATTCAAATCTGGCTTGTAGTTCCTTAAGCGACAGTTTGCAGCTTTATGTCCATAATTATGCTAGGTGTAACATTCTGGTTTACTGAATAAAGGATCATAACGATTGTTATGCTTAACCAGTGTCTTTTTCCCAACCATCACATGATTTGCAGTTTGTGGTTGTTGGTTACTTGGCTGTCTCATTCTTTGTTGTGGCAGATATTTATTCCTTGAGTGTCTTGATTGCTCATATATAAATCTTAAAGAACAATTTACAGCTTTGTGACCAAAGTTAGAACAAAAAAAACAATATCCATAGAAAAATCCTTTGTACCTGGAAAATGGCTGTCTTCTTTGAGCGGGTCGATTTCTTCCATGCTGATGATTTCTTTGAGCAGAGGGTGTGTTTGTGTTATTTCTTTGTTCTACAGATTCAGTTTTGGTACTTTTTCTTTCACTTCTCCTTGGCGGCTGATTATCTTCCTTTGTTTATGCAGAGTGGTTGTTGTCAATGATTGTAGATTTGACAAACTTGATGGATTCTTTGTTGCTTGGCTGACCACTACTTGATCCTTCTTCATAACCCAAACCAGTTTTCAACTTTGGATTCCTTTGCTGATTCAGAACGATGGCTAATCCTTTTGAGGCTTTAATGCTTGTCAGATTCTGTTGGTATAAGGCCTAAAATTTCTCTAAATCTTTTCTGACGACCACTACTTCAGCTTCCAGAGCTTCACATCTTACCTTCTTCACTGCTAATTGTTGTTTTAGAATATCTTCTATTTTCTTTGCTTCTTCTAATTCTACTTTTAACAAAACAAAATCTTCACTTGGTTCTTTACCATTCTTTTCAAACTGCATCAACAATTGTTTTTGTTTTCTCTTCTTAAATTTGAGTTTGTTAATTTCTTCCAAAGCACTGGTTAATTCACTTTCCATATCAACCACAACTTCTTCGTCATCCAAGTCACCTACTATGTGTTCATAATCAAGATCTCCTATAGCCATAAGCATAAAATCATTCACTTTATCTTCACAAGATGAATCGCTATCAATGTCTTCTGAGGAGTTGTCATTGTTTGCACACAAACTTTTCTTTTTACTATATTTCTTAAATTTGTATTTCTTTTCATCATTAGAGTTCTGGTCCTTTTTCTTGTGAGGACACTTAGATGCAAAATGACCTATCTTACCATAGTTGAAACATTTAAATGGCAGCTTGCCTTGGTATTTGCCCGATCCTTTCTTTAACCTTCTCACAAATTTTGCCTCAATATCATCCAAGTCCGAATCGGTATTCTTGTCTGCTTTAAAAGAGGCTTCTCTAGTGGTGGATTTAACTTTACTAATCCTCATTTCATAAGCAGTTAGAGTTCCTAGGAGTTGATTAATAGACAAAATCTTAAGATCATTTGGTTCTTCTATTGCAGAAACTTTTGGATTAAATGTATTAGGCAGAGATCTTAAAATCTTCTGAACTGAAAATGCGTCTTCAATTTTATCACCAAGACCCTTCATGACATTCACAAGCTCCTCAACTCTTAAGAAATATTTAATAGTTGTTTCGTCCTCATTCATCTTTAGTTGTTCAAATTTCAATCTATATGTCTGAAGTTTGGCATCTTTTACTCTCTCATTTCCTTCATAACTGCTAATGAGTTTATCCCATATCTCTTTGGCAGAATCAAGATGCATTACCTTTACAAATTCAGCTTCAACAAGCCCACTCAAGATAGCATTCCTTGCCTTTGCATTGAAGCTAAATTCTAACTTATCATCTTTGGAAGCTAGCACAGTAGGTTTTGTATATCCAGTCTCTACAACATCCCAAACATCAACACCTAAGGCCATAATGCATGTTCTCATTCTAACCTTCCAGAAAGCAAAATTTGTTCCATCAAACAGAGGAGGCTTATTGGTTGAAGTTCCTTCATGACTTGTCATGTTTAAGCTTACTGATCTACCTTTAGCTAAAGGGAACCCGCTCTGATACCAATTGTTGAAATTACTAAGACAACTGAGAAGGGGGGGGGGGGTGAATCAATTGTTACTGTGCTTAAACAATTTTAAGCCTATTAAAACATTATTAATCTTCTCCAAGTGATCATCAAGATTATGCAAGTCATGAACAACATAAATAGTAAACATCAATCACACATATGATATACACAGAGACAAATATTCATGAGGAAACCCATAAAGGGAGAAAACCTCTTCTTCTTAGAATGATAGGCAGTCTTTTATGTTTTGTACATCATTAGTCTTTGAGCACCAACTCAAAATGAGGCTACAACCTCTTTTTTAACAAGCTGCAACTTGTAGAGAGCACCAAACCTCAGATTCTCTAGCACCCACTAGAAAGAAGCATATTGCTCCTTATGATCTCCAACACCAACTAGATGGAAGCACCTACTTCCACTTATACAAGCACCAATTTGCACACAGAAAACTCTTCGTTTTCCCTAGCACCACCTTGCCACCCTGTTTTATAGCCACAACTAGATGGAAGCTACAACTCCCGGTATTCAAGCACCAACTTGAATAACAGAGGACCACAGTCCTCCCTAGCACCACCCTACCTCCCTGATTATAAAATTTTGCTTGAATAATACCTTACAATAATACAAACATTTCAATGCTTACCACTTCTTCTCTGTTCTGCAATTCTACTTTGCTCCTGTCTGTTCATGCTTGGCTCCACTTGCTGTCTCTTTCCATCTGCTCTTCCTCTGTTCTTCTCATGCCATTAGGTTCTCGTACAGTCTGCTCGTTTCACCATTTCTACTCTGTCAAGCTTATATTCTTCTTCTCTACATTTTTCTCACTCTGTTCATGCTGTCATGTCCATTACATACAGTTCAACTTGTTTTACCGAGAAACAACAACCTTCCTCTATCACGGCATCTTTCTTTTATTCATGCCCTCATCATCCGTTACATTCTAAATCTCCAACGCCCAGGTTGGGGATAAAAACCGCTCAAGAACCATGATTCAAATGCTCCAAAATAATGATTCAGTTAGTGTAACTGAATCGTAACTGATCAAGAAACCACGAAGTGAAACAACAACCCTTCGATCAGATTCTGTTTGATCAGCGTCGTTGGATTATACACGCAGAGGCTTCTTGACTTTTCAACGCGTAACCTTCGATGTGGAGCCTAACAAAGCTAGCTCCTTCCCCTACCTTCCGCTGATGTGACCTTGGGCGATAATATCATGTGACCATGCGATTGCGGGCGCGACCAAAGGTGGTTTGAAATCAAACTACGTTTTGCCTCGCAATTTACCTCGAGCCTCCATGTGTCCTTTCTCCAAAATCGTGGTTTCGATTGCGGCCCGCCCTTAACTTTTTAAAGTTCGCGCACCTTCAATCCCCGCAATGCGACGGGACCATCGATCTCATGATTTTGACGGTGCTCCTGAACTGATGGTTCAGATCTGTCCTTTCAAGTTCTGCGGATCATATCTAACCTTCCCAAATCAACGGCTGTGATTTCTTCCGTGATCCGCGCTTCGGGAGTTTCAACTCTCAAACCCTACTTTCCTTCGTACGTCAATCTTCTGGAGTCGATGATCTGCGGACACCTGTCCTTGTCAATTGACGGCTCTGCCTCTACTTTAGGGATTTTACCTCTCAACTAGATCAACGGTCCTGTGTCCCCTTTCTTGATCAACGGTCGAGATTTGCTTCGCTACTACAGGCTTCGGCGATTTCAATTCTCAACCTTCACGCTCTCCCATAATGCTTTTAGCCGGAGTCCACAGATTCCTGCCACGTGTCCTCAAATCAACGACTCTAGTTTGCTTCGGGACTTCGACACTTTCTACCAAGACCAGATCGAAGACCCTTGGCACCCTTCTCGATCAACGATCGAAATTCACTTCGGGGCTTTGACGCTTTCACTCTCTGCTTTCCTCTGAAGTATTTCGTACCCAGAGTTCTGGATCTGTCGCCACGCGTCCACCTCGAATCAATAGTCCTCGTTCAGTTCAGGACTTCACCCGTAGTCCACAGGTTTATGCCACGTCTTTTCTGGATCAGACGTCCCAGATTCACTTCGGACGATCTGACGCTTGAAATCTTCTTCGGACGATCTGACGACTGAGATCTATTTYGGATGATCCGGCGGTCRAGAATTTATTTCGGCTCTCCGGGCTTCGGGAATTTCAATTCTCAATTGGAAATTCTTGAAGTGAGATTTCTCCGGAATCTYAGATCAGCTGACACGTACTCCCCCTGACAATCAACGATTGGGATTTGTCGTTAGCGATTTTCACCTCCTTCCCATCCACAAACTTCCGAAGTTGTGGATCTCGTGCCACCTGTCCTCCTCGACGATGGACATCYCCAAATCACTTCGGGACTTTGGAACTTTGGCAAGCTCCCTTTCCTGTTGAACCTCTGGATTTGTGATCCAGCGGTCGAGAAGACTCTCGAAGCAGATCCACGATCAAGGATTTTGATCCTGACCACATTTATGTACTGCGCTTTCCCTTCTGAGCTTTGATCTGTGCATGCTGTTCGCTTCTCCTCCCGAGCTTATGCTTTTCCTGTTTGCCATCGTTGTTGTTGTTCTTGCCATCAATGACAAGCACACTCTTGCTGTAAAACATGCCAACAAGAAGTAGGATCTTATGACAACTCACATTGGAATAAGTTTTATAAGGGATATGAATTTCACCAATCAGGTGAAGAACACCCTGACACCTTCATGAGGCTTTTTGCAAGCTCACTCATCGGGAGTGCTAGAGGCTGGATTAATGGTCTCCTAAATGGAAGCATCAAAACCCCTGAAGATCTTGAACGAGCTTTCAAGGACAGATGGTGTAAAAAAGAAAGTATGGCCTCCTTTTACTCTCAATACCTCGAAGTTTGCAAACAAACAAACGAAGACGTTAGGGAATTCAATGATAGGTTCAACACTCATTAGCAAACTTCAACCCAATTTTCCCCCAAAGAGCGCTATTTTCCAACATTACCTTAAGTCCTTTGAAGGAACTTTACAATTTACCCTCAAGGATCGATTACCTACAACCCTAGAGGAAACTCAAGATGCTACTTGCCATATTGAAGAGAATCTTAAGTACAACGGTGCCATCCATCAAGTCGATTTTTTGAACAATGATGACATCTGGGAGCTAAATAAGGAAAGCATGGGAGGACTAGAGCATGACCTCCCAGAGATTCTAGAGGTAGAAAACAATACTTTCCATAGGAAATGGAGCACAGGTTTCTCAAACATGCAAGATGCCTTTTTTTAAAACAACATGAACCCTCTAAGGATCTAAGTACCTCTGAAGGAATCACTCAGTTAGAAAGGTCACCATTACAAATCCAAAAGCCTCTTTCTATGAGACCTCCTCAAACAATAAAATCTCATATTCCAAGAGAACAAATTTGTCGGAACACTTTGAACCTACAAAATGTTGCAAGACAAGAAGATGATCCTAAGCCCTGGTCATGCAAGGACTCCTATTTTGAACGTTRTCACCCAAAGGCTACTCATGAGAAACCTAATTTTGTAGATTCCATATTCACCTTGTTCACGCCAAGTCAAATCCAAGAAAATCAAGACATRAGGAAGCCTAGGATTGAATACTTGGGCCAAACAAATGAGAACTCAAGGGTAAAACTTGAAGAGCCCCAGGTGTATGCTAGCAATCTACCCCAACATTTCCCAAAACCTAGCAATAATAGGACCAACCTGAGCACTAGTATGGCCTATATCTTACAAAAGGTTAAAAGGATTCGTGAAATGTTGGAAATCCCTTCTTTGACAAAGAAAATCCCAGATGACAAGCTATCGTTCGAAGAAACTTCCACACTATTACAAACTGGTCATTTTGAGCAAAATGAGCAAAATGAGCAAAGATGATCTTGGACATAGTGACTACAACTCGGTAGATCCATGCTTATTTCAAGGTTGGCCCACTCTTCCCTTGACAGAAGAAGACAATATTAGTGAGATAACATGGACTAAGGGAAAGGGTGACCAAAATATTCCTAGCAATCACGAGAACAATATTGCACTAGATAATTACGAGGTGTTGCATTTGCACGAAACATACATAAGGGATAGTGCTTTGGTAGGACCTCGCCCCATCGTTCTAGAGCAAGAAAGAGATACAAATTGGGGTGATTATCCTGACGATGCCTCTGACATCTCTGAAGATTGGGATGATTATTCTTCTACACAAGAAGATGACTATTTGATAAGGTTTAGAAGGAGAGGAGTTGGCTTCGTCAAATGGGAAGGGGATGATATCGGAACTAGCGAAACACATGAGCCAACCAAAGAAAGTCTTCCTGTATTTTCCCCTGACGCGCCTACACACACACATGCAAAGAATATAATACATACCCAACAAAACCCCACCCTCCTCCCTCAAGACAATACACCAGGGTTGTACAAGAAACAACCAGTTTCAAGACCAAGGATTACAAAGAGGGAGATACAGTCTGGATGTGGGATACAAAGAAGGGAGAGCCTACTAATGTCAAGGGAAGTGCACCATTTTGGCTTGGACCCTTCAGAGTTGGAAGAAAGTCAGTCAATGATGCCTACTATTTGTCTATGGAAGGAAGAAGGCGCCCATTGCCAGTTGGTGGACACTTCCTCAAACCCCATCAGGGGGAAGAGACTTGACTTCACAGGTAAGTACAGGTAAGTAGGTAGGCATTTGCATTCATTGTATATACCATCTGCATTTCATGCTAGAGTAGTTGTATTTCCATTTGTATATATGCTTGCTTACTTTCATTTTCTGTACCATATATGAGCCAGGGGTGATATCACCACCCCAAATGATTACTAATGAATGTTTGTTGAGATCAAGCAGGTCATAGGTCATGCCAGAGATGCTGAGGTTCTCATGCGCTCTACTGTAGTCTGTGAGCACATGTCCCCGAGTTGGAGCCAGATGTTATCCCCTAGCCTAGGGATAACTACGAAGATTATGTCTCGAGGCCCATAGGTCCTAGACATGGAGTACCGAGAGCCGCATTGACTTGAGTCTGGCCCTAGAGGGCCCATCTTTCATCTTCAACACCTCTACCTTGTGAGCAGCAGCAACATCCATCCCATCGGCCTGGTCCTTCAGCAGTAGTGGGTCTTGCTCCATGAGGTAATGAGTCCAGGTATCATGGTATGTGTCAATCTGATTCTCAAAACATTTGAATATGTGCATTTAATTCTTTTTGCTTCCGACGTGTGCTTGGACTTTATGCCTTTCCACTTGTCCACACCTGGGGGGGGGGATGACAGGATGCCCTAGCAAGTTGGTTCCCATAGGGTTTGAGTTGCCACTGGTTGGGTTCATGAAAGGTCATTGTCCATTCCCACCATACTTATCACTTTTCATCTTTTTCCCTCTCATCCATCCCCTACATTGGTTCGGGCATTGGGTTTGCCAAGCTAGCAAAGGGTTGTACCTTACCTTGTGGGAAGAAGGGGCTAAAGGCTCGGAGGGTAAAAGTAGCTGGCAAAAGATAAAAGCCAAAAGAACAAAACCTTCAGATGCTTCGCCCAGGGATCCCCGAGAAATCAATAAAAGGCTTCTCAGCAATAAACGAAGGGACCCATAAAATAATAAAGTCAAGACCTAGTTGGAGGATAAGGGGTCTCATCACGAGTGAGCCTATTAGGTCCATGGGCATGTAGCGGTATGACACTACCATTCAACTGGTCACCACGTTGGGGTAGTGGTTCTTGGTGGCATAGCCAAGAGAAAGGGGGTCTCATCACGAGTTAGCCTTCTCATCTCCGTGAAATGCTTGTGGGTAACATTGTCACCACTGGTCACCACGCTAGGGCAGTGTCCCCTAACTAGTCTCTTGAAAGAAAAAACAATAAGATAAAAAGGTAAAAGGCATTGAATGGGCTTGGAAACATTTGCATCCATGACAAGGTGCAACTCACCCTCTTCAGAGGCACCCACAGGTAAGCCATACATTCCCCTGTCATCACTGCACCCATTGTTCAAACATCCCTAAACCACCTCATCCATTTACATGGCCTGGATTTGTCTTCACCTGGAAACATCCCACGTCCAATGAGAATTAGCCGAGTAGGGCCTCCTGACACCCTCTCCAAACCTGGCTTGTAGAATAACATAACGTCTTTGAGCACTTGTCTGGGAAAGGGGGGTTTTATGCACATGTTTAGATAACTTGGTTATTAGACGTGATTGACATTGCTATGATCCCCATGACTTATGAGCCCATGGAGGGCGTACTTGTTATTGTTGCAGGGTTACACCCAACGGACAGGTACACATGGGGAGATGATTAGTTTGGACCTCCATAGGGCTAAAATCCCACCAGATGGATATTGAGACCCCAGCCAGGGGCAGACACGTATCCGAGGCTTGCACCGGAGAGAGAGGAGGACGTTCCACCAGAGACAGCCTGGCAGGCCTGGACCAAGGGGGGTCTTGCCCTCCCACTATGATGTTGGCCTTGGAAGGCCCATGACGTCACTTCTATGACCCTTGGCATCACCCAATGTTTGATGGACACTTTGGAGGTAGTTGTGTGCCAAGTGGCACGTGTGACTTGATCCAGAGGCCTTGGGAGCCTAACGTTTTGCACCTGGAGGCCAACGTTTCACCAGAGAGGCCTAACGTCACCCTAAAGGGGCATATGTCACCTTTTCTGCTTGATTTAGGGTTTAATTTGTCATTTTTATGTAAGAACTGGATATTACATGTAAATTGACCATGTCGACCTTTTTGACCTAATTTTGGTCATTTTCACTGTATAAATAAGGGTTTTTCCCTTGTATTATTTCATCATCTTTCACTCACACTTAAGTGAGGTCTGAAATTTGCGCCCTAATTACGGTTTATTCGCTGAAATTTGGTGCGCACTTCTTGAAGGAGTCTATTTTTGGTGTATTTTAGCATTTTTCTTGGTGGAAGTCTTCAATTAGGCCTATTGCTAAATGATTCTTGGTGAATGTAAGTAAATTTTCTGCAATTCTTCTTCATTTGAATGGTTATGGTGTATTTATCTTGCATTTCTTCCAAGATTATGAAATTGCTAGCTTAAAACCCTAGGAGGCTAAAGCACATGTTATTGTTCTTACCTTAACAACTTTTCACCTACTAGATTATGCTAGAAACCCTATTTGCTTGAAGCTTTGTGCTAAGGGCCTTGCCATTGCAACACCCTAGCATCTGTAGCTTCATCTAGCCATCATCTACTTTGTCCTTGAGCTAAAGGAGGAAAACCGCTAGGGACTAGGGTTACCTACTTCCTAGTGGTCATTTCCCCCCTAGGGTTTAGTGATTGAAGCCTTGGGTTACCAACATTTCAATCATTGACCTTCTTGTCTCTAGCTCCACTATTATTTTTTCCTTCAAGATTGCTGCTACTAAAAGAGACTCCATTAACCCTAAAAACATTGATCTAAGCCTTGCACTTGATTGATCGATGAACACAACTCTCAAAACTTTTACCTCAAGCTATCTACTAACTTCTCCTAACCCTAGAATAGACTAATTCACTAACCTACTTGCTGCTATTACAAAAGTAAGCTACAGCCACTTATTGCAGCAATAAAAGCAGCTAAAAGCAATTGTAAAGTTGATTTATACACTGCCTAATTAACTTCTGACAAATGCTAGTACTTTGCTATTATTGAGTGATTATTTTTAGTCATTGTGAAGCTCTTTAAGGCATTTATTGTGAAGCTACTATCTTATAAACATTGTTGTTATAAAAGTTCTGTTTGCTTCATCATACATCAACTGTTGCTTTTATTGATAAATCCATGGTTTTATGATGTACTAACAGCAAGTTGTACTTGCAAAAGATATCGTTTTCTTGTTTCTTTGTTTTGGGCAGGTACATCTAAACACTTCATTACTTCATTGGTTAAAACCTTGAGACTTTCTGATCAGTGTGACTTGTGAGAGGGGATACCTTTATAGACACTTGAACCTTTGCCCTCTCAAACCCCAGGTCACCGGGGACGTCTCGCCTGGGCCATCAAACCTAAATAGAAAGAGGTATCCTGTTGAGGTGACAGTGATAGGATAACCTCCTGTTATGTCCATTTGCCTCCTTTATCCTTTCCCTTTGGGACAAGTACAAATTGCGTGATAACAGCCACCACACCCCTTGTTTCTAACTCCTTGTCAGTTGGAGACATCTACCTCTTCTACCATTGTTGGTTCTGTTTCATCACCAGGGATCTAGTGTCTATGAAAGTCTAGTTGGAGTAGCTCAATTATGGACTGGAAATTATGATGGTCATGTCTTAGATAATTGTGTATTATAATGAAGTTAAATTGTAAACTAGACATGCCGATAAGAAATTTGTATATGATATGTGTTGGAATATTTTTCACAGGTTCATTTGCCAAAGCTTATTGCATCTTTTTTTCCATGTCAAATCCAAAACGTTGCATCCAACAATATGAAACAATGTTTAAACATGAGGAGATTTTCAAATGTGTCCCTACAATTACTTATTCTGTGAGAAATTCTTTCTTGGTTGGTGGCTAGTGTCTCTGAATTTTATTTTGCATATTTGTGTTACTGCAAGGCATATGCAACAGTTTTATTTATGTTTGCAATAAAAAGGTACGTGTCATCTACTACTGCTTTCCTAAGCCTATTTTCAACTGGCAACCAAATATGAAGGCTTTGACAAAGGAAGTTCTCTGTTTTCAGAGAATATTGAATTTTCAAATCTGCATACATAATCTTTCCTAGAAGCTACAACAACTTCTATGCTAAGTTCTAGTGAGTCCTGTAGTTAAGCCATAGACTTGCTATAAGGTAGCCAGAGATTCTTCACTTTAGCAGAGATGATGGATTTATCATTTTTCCATGCCCAATCCATCCACAAAGGATTGCAACTAATGGTGACTTATTCGATATTTTCAGATCTTTTCTTTTAGTCTGAATTTGGACTCCAGGACTGTATTAGTATCCTATTATACCTTGTTGTTGTTGTTGAAGAATGCCCATGGCCTTTTTTAGCTAACTGCATGGTTTGGATCTATCAATTATCCAGATCCCTCAAAACATTTCTAATTGATAGTGATACCAGGATTCCATCAGAAATAGAGAGTAGGGATTGTGCACCAGCAATGATTTCACCATATTTTGATTTTTAGTTGAGCGCAAAGGAAATTGTAAGATTGATCCAGGATGGCCTAGCAGGCTTCCCGAGAAGGCAATTTGTACTGTTCTTCTGGCCCTTTAATCACATCATATAAAATCTTGTTCCTTTAATTTGTACGCCTCTATATTTCTTTGCTTTGGTCCAAATGAAATTTCTTAGGCGTCTATCCATACGCGATTTGTATGTTTTGGATAGGGTCAGCATGGGGAATCGTAGACACACATTGTTACCAGTACCATTACAACTTGATTGTAAGAGTTGTTGACCACATTAATGGGAGAGTTTGGTGGTGAGTTTATCATGAACATAATCACTAAATTCTGGCTCTCGAAATTGAATCTGCTCAGCTCCCAAGATTTCTTTTGCGTGTGGTCTTCCCTGAGCTGAGTTTTGCCATCTGGGCATAGTAAATTTTTGTCTAATAAGTAACATTATGAAGTGTTCTCGATTAATAGTTTGAAATTCATCCTTGTTTTCCAAGCTTGACCAACTGCTTGATTTGCTTCATGTCACTTCTTTATAGGAAGGTTTATTGCTGATAGGTCGTATTGCTTTATTATTAATCTCGTGTTTCCTTACTTGATTTCCTTTGCATGTTGTCTTCCCTGAGCTAAGTTTTGCCATTTGGGGCATAGCAATTTCTGTCTTTTCTACTTCTTTCATCCACTATGCTTCCATTATGAGTTCGAGTATCAGGAGGATCTGGTGGACTGTTCAGATTTAGGTTTAGAAGGTGTAGAACTTAAGTGAGACCCCCTTGGTTTTCTGATCGGTTATGAGTTCAGAGGAATTTTAGTAAAGTGCACTATCCCCCGTCACTTGAAGCTAGCAAGCGAAATCTTTAAGTGCTCTGATTTTTGCAGTATCCCCTGTCATTTGAAGCTAGCAAGTAGAATTTTATAAGTGCTCTGGTTTTTGCAATATTCTTAATCTTAGATTAATGGGTTCAATCAATGAAGGAAGTCGCTTGTTTGAATCCATATCAGTACACATGCATTGAAAAATAGTCTTAGAAAATTGTATTACTCTACATAATAAATGCATGAAGTGAAATATCAATATGCGCTAGATAAAGGAGCAAAATCTTCTGTCAAAGAGAGGGATTTCTACTTATGACATCTCACCTCATAAGAATCCAAGGGAAATATTGGACAAAAGCAAGTTTTCCTGTCATAATCTAGGATCCAAAACTAAGAACATATCTACTATAGCCTCCTTAGGTTGTAAAGCGTTAGCCACTCACAATCAAGTTCTCTCATGCTTACATACAAATATGCACACATATGTATGCATGTACATAGTCACACATGTACACACAAAAGAAATCAACTCCACCCCCACCTCTCTCTCTCACAAATACAGGTATGTGTGTGGATTGCTATTCTAATTCTATCACACACAAATTAACATGGACACATACTTGCATATCATTTAGATAAAAGCACATCATACACCCATGTACTGCAATGCCATGTATGTGAACATATGTGCATAGATATAAAATTAATATACACACATGCATGTGTAAACATATACAATGTGGCTGTGGCTTAGTGGTTGGGCCGGGGTGCCCCCATGCAAACAGTCCAGGTTCAAACCCTGGTAGGTGTAGAGTCCCTTGTGTGTGTATCTGAGAGAAGGTGTTTGACCTCCTAGAGTTGGTTACGCTCTGTCATCAAAGGGAGTTAACATATGTCAACAAGCCAAATTGATTTAAGTGGACCTTAATAGGATACTTTGTCCTTTTATCCTTATTAATCAAATGCAACAAAGGACAATACTAGACCATTTTGTTGATGCTAACTATAAAAAACGAAAATGTGGGAACCCATTAGTGTAGCAGTTTAGACATGTTAAGACAGTCTGGATGCTACATGGGCACTGGCATCTCAATGTTTGGCAGTGATTTGAGGCTTCAAAAGGTGAAATGTTTGCAGTTGGTGGAGCCTCCAATGAAGGGATGTGTATAATTATGCTCTATATCAGCTGAGGCATCCTCAATTAGGAGCTGAATTCTCTGCTGTAATTCTGTGAACCAATCCTTATCGCACCATCCCCAAAATGGGGTCTGTAGGTACCTGTAAATATGACACGAATGCCCAAGAAAACAACTGGTACCAATGCATTTAGAAATTCGCTGTTCAAGCACGTGAGAAAGTGTTATTGCTACAAATGATTCCTCAGTTGGGTGGCCAGAATGTCAACTATGATACCCTCTAACTCCCTTCAGAGCCATCTTAGATTGCCTGCCTCCACCATTAAAACTTGCTGCTGCACAAACACTTGGAACTGCAACACTTATTAAGACTGAGAGTCAACCAGAGGATAGAAAAGATAGCAGGGGTATGTGAAGGTCCGGTAAACACCCAACTGGGTAGAAGGGAATAACCTGAGAGTTGACACAGCTGGAGGGGGGAGGATAGCAGGGAGCACATGAAGGCTGATAAGTGAGCAACCGAGAAGGAGCACTACAATTTTAGTATTTACATAAAAGGAAAGATGATACAAGTTGAGGGAGAAAAAGGCGCATCAATTGTATGATGTATCATTATGCCTCATTAAGGAGGCGGATAGCCAATCACTCCAGTAATGGCAGCTCAATGTTGAGCATGCTGAAAGAAAATCAATGGTGTAAGGATCAATTAATTGAATTATGTGGCCAACACAATGTAATGAGGTGACATTAAGGTTGATTAGATTGGGGGTTGTTTAATGATTTGGGCATTTTAAAGGTTGTTAAGCTTATAAGGCTTGTCAGGTTATAAAGATTTCACTCACCCCTTGTTAGAATTTAAGGGCTGAAACAGCAGGTTAGCTTAACAATAAAAAAAATATGTTTTCATATTTTATTAATCACTAAACAAATCTTAAACCTTTAGTAAAACTGAAATCATATATAACCCAGATATAACTGAAGTATAAACACTGCTGTTGAAATTAACTACAGAAAATAAAACAAGAAAATATAGAACCTGATAAATGAGTTTGCCTTCCTCCTGTGTATGTTCAGAGTGCACTCCTAATTCATTGATCAAACCCCCAGGGCAGATCTCTTCATGGTACTGTGGTCATGCCAAATAGGGTTGCAGGGATGACTGAAAAATACTGTAGAAATGGACAGCTACAGCAGGCCCAAGAACAAATCAAAACCAGCAACAAAACCTCTTATGATGCCCAGCATCCCTAAGGTTTATGCCTTAAAAAAATTCTAGTTCCTTAGCAAAAAGACCCAGCTGAAATGCCCTGAACAGAAATTGGCCTGTCATAAATTTAATCCTCAGATCTGAAATTGGCCAGCAAACAATACCCAGAACAAGAGTCAAAAACTCCACAAAATGTCAATGCGAGGGCAGCACTGAGATCGCTGAGGAAAGGCGGACTTGAGCAGGAGAAGAAACAGGCTGAAGTGACCCGCAAAAACCAAAAACGTCAAGCCTCCAACAAGTGCGCAGATCAGACCCAAAACAGAGCGTCAAAATCAGAGAGGATAGAATCACCAGAGATCATGGCAAATGGAGGAGGAGAGATCAATAAATAGATTTCCAAAAGGATACTTAGGAAGGCCTCCTTCTAACTAACTCTAGGGTCCACTTAACAAAATAAAATACCAAACTTACCTTGGGTCCACAGTGCACACAAAACAAGTCAACAAAACTTTAAAACAAGTCGTTATGGGCAGCAAAGAAAGACGTTAACCTATTATCATGGCGGATGACTTAATTGAGAGGTAAGGAAACTTCATCATTAAATCAAGCCAAGACGTTAGCAAGATCATCATTAAATCAAGCCAAGACGTTAGCAAGATTCAAGGAGGATGTTGACTCAAACACATGCGGTGGGGTTACTTGTAGGGGAAGGAAGCTTCAAACAATAAATCTAGGGTAAATAAACATGGTCTTGACATTCCTTTTAATGGCATATGGTCCACACAAGTCCGTGAAGGGTAAGGAAGCTTCAAACAATAAATCTAGGGTAAATAAACATGGTCTTGACATTCCTTTTAATGGCATATGGTCCACACGAGTCCATGAATTATTTTAGGAGCTTTTATCATCATTGCATACATGGAAGGCTATGATGTGATCATGTCATTCTTCTGACTGCTCCATAGGTCATATAGACCATCCTCGGAGAGAAGAATGTCACACATCATATCATCTTGGTTCCAAACCAAGAATCTCCCTGGTCCCAGACTAGGATACCCCAGAACACATCCGGGGGCCCTAGAACACATCTAGGGGCTTATCCACCAAGGTACACAACCAAGGATCAATCCTCGTGCTAGACAAGGATTCCCTGGAACACATCCAGGGGCCCTATAACACATCTGGGGACTTATGCCATCTAACTGCTTGGTCCCCGACCAAGAACCCCAAGAGTGCACTGGGGGCCCTAGATCCCAGCTAGGGGCTTTGCCATCCTCCCGGAGAATGGCTCTTGCAGCTGCACTAATTTTAACACCCCTATCACTCAATCTTGGCATATAAAACATAATAATATATACACCCATTGTACACACTCTTGTAGTATGCATGCCTATTCATTCCTTTATATTACATTTGTTAAGTAACATAAGCTAATTCTAAAATCAATAGCATGATATATCTATCAATATCATCTTGAAATATAGAACTAAAGTGTTTGCATACAACTTAACTCATGTTATTCAATAGTTTAGTGAAGGACAATTTTAGGGGTTAAATTTCATCATTTGGATAATTTTACAATTTTTTTTCGAAAAAGATTCATAAATTTCTATTTTTTTCCAAAAATGATTTGCCCGAATTTTTATAAGATAAATTTATTTTCCTTTAAAAATAACCAAAATTTTCTAGAAACTATATAAAATCCTTTTAAACTTTACTATTTTTACAAAAATATTGCCAAACATCTATAGTCAGCATTTGAAGAGTTAGTACAATTCACCCAGGTTTCTACACTTTTTCAAGGTCCAAAGTTTCTACACTTACAAGTATGGATCATTAAAATTCTCCTTGGAGTGGAGAGCTTTGAAATGAGAGGAAATCAAAATGATATTTCTTCTTCCTCAGTCCTCTAAAAGTTGTTCATTGTTGTCTTTGTCTTTTGCAGGTTATTTGTATGGAGGACGGCCTGGGGTGTACATTTTCATGGAGATTTTAGAAAAAAGGATTCTGTGAGATTTAGGGTAGAAGGGAGAAGTTTGGCTTCAAGCCTGAACTCTAGTGCAAATGTTAAGATGGAATGGATGTGATGATTGATAACTCAAAACACCTAAGATTGCATGCTACTACTGCAACTTACAATCCCTCAAAACTGTTTGTCATCTCTTCACCTAAGATGGAATGGATTAGGAAGCAGAGGGTGGTATTTCATGGAGAAGGGACACCATGATAGAAGTAGAGGGAAAGGTTTGACAGGGTGTAGGTGAGTTCTGTAATCAAATTATTCCTGATAATGAAGCATTTCTAGTGAAGAGAATAGGTTGAAAAATGTAGGTATATTATTCTACTCATCTTTGGATACCTAGAGATGGTATCTTTTTAATTTTCCTTTCAAAGTGAGGAACGATAGTGAAAGTCTAATAGAGAAAGTCTTGGTTTTGTAAGAAAACAACTTTGAAGATAATTCGTAGTAAGGATTAAATGGTGATGGTGAGACAAATGGAAATGGAAGCATGATAAGACGAAATCAAGCCAAGGAAAAAACAAAAAGAGAGACTTAAGAGATGCTTAGCTATACAAGCCTAATATAAGAATACATTATCAGAATACAATATCATGACCCATCATCAGGACACTTGATTAACTAATATTAATGATACTATTTTTTCTGGAGAAAATTTCATGAGATTTCCGTCTTCCCTAGAGTATCTGGATGGAGGACAATGTCAACTGCCAACCACTAGAGTGGCTGGTAACACTGATTGACTGGACCAGATTTGAATCTATGACCTATGGCCTCTCCACTGACAACATGCCTTTGGCAGATGGTTCAACCGATTGAGCTAACCTTTGGGGCTATCAATGATACTGTATTAGTAATATTAATTAAAATGATTTTAATTGAACTATATAAAACTAGGGCCCATGACCACTGGTTCGCTAAAGGGCACGTTAAAACATATATTAATATAAAACTAGGGCCATGACCACTGGTTAGCTAAAGGGCACACTAAAATATATATTTGCAACCCTGTTCCTTGTATCAATCATTCATCATTACTGTGATATAGTACTTTTACCTTTTCCGGGATATTTGTCTCTATTTTCTAGGCAGGTGCCTATGAATTTGGCCTTATGGCTTGTTATGATTAGTTGGGCTGTAACATACAAGGCAGACCTTCATGAACAAGGGTAGTGCCCTGATATTAAAAAGACGTGTCCTTAACTGATTTACCGTGTATTTTTTGAATTTTTTTCTTTGGATGACTCATCTTCAATCTCCCGACTGAATTTGTGACAAAACACCGTAAGTCCTAACATATCATGATCTTTATACCAATAGCGGTGTCCAGAGAGGTAGTGGCTCTCCTATTAACATAATGGTTGATTGGTTGTGGGATGAACATGTGTGCTTTCTCCCCTCCTCCGTGGGATGTGTTGTGTGTGCGAGTGAAATAAACATGATAAAAAACACTTAGATATGTCATGTTTGGCATCTTGCAATAGTTTTTATGACTTTAAAATCTTCTCTCTCCTTGAGCATTGTAAGGTCATTTAATAACTATTGACAAAAGGTAAAAACCTTGATACATTAAAGACCAATACGTAGATGACAAGACTATAGGTATAAAGGAATAAAATTTAAATGCAAAATAATAATAGGAAATTCATCTACAACCCATAACAATTCCACCCTACACTGTTTCCAAATGCCTATATTTCTTGTAAGATGACAGGAACAGATTCGCTAACTATGGATTCTCTGTAAGTGATAGAAGCACCTTTTTCAAAGCACTTGTGATAGCAAGAGGCTATCGACATGGATAGGATCCATGTATGCAAAAAGAGTAGACAGTAGCACAATACAGTTAGATGTTTGTAATGAACTAAAATCAAAATTAATTGTAGAATTATTGCCAAGATGCTGCCAAAGAGGAGAGGTACTATGAAGAGGAGGTATCAAAGCCTTAAAACTATGACGAGCCAGAGGGATTTTTTGAAGAGTTCCTTAAAAGGTTTTCTTCCCAAACCTCATTTTGAAGACCAAGTTCCACTGGATGATAATGCATATCCACCTGGAGAAGTTCCATTGGATTCTGTAAGAGATATCATTTGATTAAACATTCTTGTTCAGTAATTTCCCATTAGTTTGGATTATTTTCAAAGGACATTTGTCCTGGAATTTTTTCCCTAATCGGCTTATGTACAAACTTACTTAGCAAAACCTATGTACAAGGTTCATCTTTCTGAGCTATGCTCTGGCTAGGAGTCCACTGATCTTTGGGGTCGCATAATTTGTCTTGGTATTTTTTTCCCTAATTGGATTATGTACTGACTTAGCAAACCCTATGTACAAGGTTTATGCTTCTGAGCTATACTCTGGCTAGGAGACCACTGATCTTTGGGTTTGGATAATATGTTTGTGTAAAACAAAGTACCTTTTAAAATTTTTATCTATTGAAAGGTTATATCAAAATACAGCATATTATAAAATCTTCCCTAAAAGGTTCAAACAAATTTTTTTTTTCCGAAGGAAAAATCACGATTTCTATTCATATAAAGAATGGAAATTACATTTTTCAGGTGCTTTCTGCACTCTGAAATTTGAATACATCATGGAACTAGTAGCCTAGTCCCTGCAACAAAATCATCTTCCATCCTATAATCTTAAAAGATAAGCTAACAGAAAAAAGGTCTTTTCACTATTTATTACATATCTTTGCTGAATACAACATTTAGAGTTCAAAAATATTTACAAAATATTTCCATTTTTCTTCCTCCTAGTGCCCCATAGCAAAAAAACACACGATAAAAATATATAGACTATTTAGAAATCAACGTTGCCAGAGTGTGGCACAAAGCGGGAGTGTCATTTTCCAAACATCTAGAGAACGGGAGCGTCTCGGAAGTGTTTGCTATATATATATATTGCGTTTATATTTAAAAAAAAACATGCAGAAAGACAAATTAGCTGCATAATATATGAAAACATGCATATTTGTGCTACTTGTAGATGAATACTACATTATTATGAAGTCAGAAATGCCATCCATACTCCATAGTATATTAAGAATTATATCGAAACTTTGAAAGAAAGCATTATGAATAAACAAGCAAGGACATTTAAATGACAAACATAAATGACAAGCAATGTTCCACCATCGCTTATATTGGGATCCACATCATTAGTATCATACTTCATCCTTTGTCTCTTGTCTAGCCTTTGCTTCTACCTCGATCCTCTAGGGGCATCAGTCGACACCACCCAATTTTGATGAAACTACCTAATCCTAGCCTTAAAATATGGTAGAAAAAGCTTAACATGCTTAATCAATGATTTTGGTTTGAGTGAAGGGTGCATTTTTGCTAAGTCCATGACAAAGGAGTTTAACAATCAACACCACCAACATTGGGGTACATAAAGGGCTTGGTGCTTTTTATTAAATGCCAATCACATACCCTCATAAGTGATAGAATCCAATGAAAATGTTGCAATCCCATAAATCCTGAAATCCTGAAAACTGTTAAGTCTACTGAATTTTGAATGGGATATGAAATTCTACTTTCTCCATATGAAGTCCAATGAGGTTGGAACCACTCTCAAACATCCTGAAACAATTAATGGTAATGTTAAAAATTTAAGTAAAAAGATCCTTTTACTTTAAGAATTTAACATTACCATTAGGGAGCGTCCAGAGAGTGCCCAAGGAGCATTCAGGGAGCACCTTGGGAGCACGCTTCCAGGCTCTGGAAGTGTACCAGGGAGCGTGGTGCTCCCAAAAGGGCAGGGAGCATCCCAAAACTGCCCGGAGCATGCTCCCGGATTTTTGAAGCGTGCTCCAAGGGTGGCTTCCTGGGTGCTCCCGCTTGGAGCGAGCTTTGGAGCTCCGGAATGGGGGTAAGCTTCTGGTAACTATGTTAGAAACTAATCAAAGAGAGGACAGAGAATCCATCTCTGATTACTTCAAGTCTTCAACAGCCATGGATCCCTCAGCCAGCAATTGCCCCTCCTTTGATAAGAAATCTGCTTCCTCATTCGGTTCCTAGAGGATACCAGTAAAATAAGTTTTTTCAAAGGAGGTTGCCACCTCTTTAACTTTTCACCAATTGGTCTGAGCATAAAATTATGCAATTGTGTGCTCCCATTCATTCAATTTATGACAAGGGAGGAATTTCGAAAGATCTGGAAGTGTTTGATATTTTTCTCTTCCACACACAAGAAGAAATCTCAAAGCCATAAATTCAGCAAAGTTATTGGAAGCCATACCAAAACTAGCTTTAAATTTTACAGAATATGAATCAGATATGAACAAAACCCCTCCAGCACAACTAGAATCCGGTGGACCTTGCCTGGCTCCATCAAAGAAGCACCAAGCTTGGGACTTGTCTATTATCAGCTCACCTATTTGGTGTGGAATACCTTGATTTAAAGTCATTTTGCAGCTTGAAAACAGAGCTCTAATTTGAGAGGAAACTTGGAAAGTAGGAATCTGTCTATCTTAAAAAATCTGTGAGTTTCTGGCCAGCGATATTCCCCACTTAATTAATCATGGTAAAACTCTATTATCCCCCAATTAATTAAGCATGGTAAAGCTCTTTATTGTTCCAATTCTGTTTGTTAAACCAAGCCCTCAGACTTTCCTCCACTGAATCACCATTCCGTACATTTGGAACCCCTGTAACCTGCTGTCCTCTTTCCATATTTGCTGTGCATATGGACACTTTATTTACAGATGAGAAATAGACTCCTCCATCCTGCACATCATACAAATCCCTGGGCTGTGTCTGTTCCTTCCCTGTAAGATTTCCCATGTTAAAGCCTTGTTTCTTAAGACTAGCCATAGAAAAATGTGAGTCTTGTTGGGAACCTTCAATTTCTAGATCAATTTCCACCACCAAACTGATTCATGTAGGTCTGAAACCATCAGTTTTTTATATCTCAAGCGGGAAGTATATTCGCTCAGATTCTTGTTTTTTTCCCATTCTAGGGAGTCCTTTTCATCCTTCAGTCTGAGACTCTGAGGTGACTTCTTTTAAGGCTATCCACATAAGCATTCCATAGAATTGGATACTTTCCTTCCAAACCCATCATCTGTGAGCTTCTCCAACCTTGCTACCATATGCCATAGAATTGGATACTTTCCTTCCAAACCCATCATCTGTGAGCTTCTCCAACCTTGCTAGTAGCTACCATATATATATAGTGTATTGGTCCCCCACTTGATTGAGAGTTAAGTAGCCCCTTTCTTGAAGATATCCAATCATTTCCTCTGGCAGTGTAACCCTTTCTCCACAGCCTTAAATATGATCTGCTCCAATCCTAACCTGCTCACCATTCTTTGCATTGCAAATGCTGCCCAATCATAGGATAGGCCTGAACTAAAGTCTTCCAATGGATAGAGACATTGTTAACATTCTTTCTTGGACTTCCCCTAATCTAATCAATTAGGCTCCCAGTGCTTATATATTTATGTTCAATAATTTGTTTTCATAGGCCTTTTTTTGTAAGAATTCTCCATAAACCCTTCGCTGCTAAGGATTTACCAAAAAGATGTACTTCAACCCCCACCCTCCTTCCTCATTTGGCTTTGCTACATTCTGCCATTTGACCAGTGGAATTCCATTTGTCTCTTTTCTCTATGACCATAAGAATTTGAAACAGTTTTTCCTTATTTTTATCTAAAACTCCTTTAGGAATATAAGCCAAAGAGTGCCAAGGCCCAAAATACTGGAATAGCTTCCAAGACTGACTTTACCAAGGTCAATCTCCCTCCTATTGATAGCCACCTATTACACCAGTTATTGATTCTACGGTCTACCTTTGATCTTTTCCAGCAATGAGTCCCAATCTCTCTTCCCATAGACATTTGGTTTTAAGAGAAAGCCCAGATACTTGAAACCCTTTTGAAAATTAGTAAGTTTGAAAGGGAAAATCTAAGAAGAATGTGTTCTGTTTCCTATGCCAGACCATTGAAACATATCGAAGATTTCTGCACATTGATTTTCATACCTGTAGCTATACCATAGATCTCCAATCTTTCCTGCATTTTTCTTGCTTTCTTGCACTACCATTTGAGAAAGACAGGACATCATCGACAAACAACAGATGAGTTAAAGATAAAGACCTACCAATTCTGACCCCTGTAATGCCCCCCGATCTCTTAGCTTCCATAGTGGCCCTACTTAAACTTTCAACAACAAATAAGAAAAGTAAAGGGGATAAGGGGCACACTTACTTTAGCTCCCTAGAAGGCTTAAAAACATTATAAGCAGATCCATGATAAGCTAGAAAAGTGAAGTTGAAAGCACCTAATATCTTTCCAGTACTCCTGGCCTCTTCAATTATTCTGATTAGATTATCTTCCACTAGATCACAAAATCCATTCAAAAATTCTACTGACCATCCACCTGGACCAAGACATTTGTCCTTCTTGAAGGAAGCTAGGTTCAAACAATGCCTATTGAATGCACTCTCATTTTGTATATCAATAGAATTATGAAGCATTTTATTAAAAAGAACCCATGCCTAATGAAAACTTTGACTGAATGTTAGGGTATACCTATTTCTAGGCTGTTGCTATATTCTCTTGTATTGTACTATAAAGCTGAGTAATAAAAGAGAGTTCCTGTGCTGTAATTTTGGGTGGTCTTTTTTGGTGAAGTCCTGTTTTGTTCCTTGTTGCTACTCCTGATTTAGCTTAATCGATTACTGCTAAAGTCTTTGTTTAACGTTTGCCTAACCCTTGTTGGGACCTGGAGTCCAGACAAGTTTCTAAACTTTTTTTGCCACTAGGAATGGTTTTGCAGATTCATTGCACATTTTCATAATCTACTACAAATGAACAGATTGCTTCCAAAATCAATATTATCACATCTTACCATCCATATCTTGTATAGATAGACCTTTGTCGTTGTTACATGTTCTGCTACTCATCTGGGTTCTTTTTCGTATGGGACCTGTTTTGTCAATGCAGCATATATTGTATTTTGAGGAATATTAAACATCCATGGTAGACATAAATAAAAAGGTTATTGAAAAAATATCTCCATAATTGCTGTAAGCTCTTGTGACCTTTTTTGTACTGATAACATTGGCAATATGCCTAAGCACGTTATGATGAAAATGTATTTTATAGCTCATATCACTCAACATCACCAATAATCCCCACAGGAACATTCTTCTCCTTTGAAATGATGGTAACGGTTAGCATCCCTGACAATGATTTCCCTGGCTACGATCTTGGAGATGAATTTGGTTGCTGTGTGACAATCACCACATACTCGAAGATTCTTGATAACTCGAATAGCTTCTCCAGGGCATGTGTTTAATAGCCCAAATGCTATTGCTAGCTTCTCACTGTGGTGGGAAATAATTTGTTCCTTCTCCTCCTCCTTGACATCATTGAGAACAAATTTTGTATTGGGGACATACCCTGCCTCCCTCATCTCCCAAGACAATCTCTCCAACTCTGCATAGATGTCTTGCAATTGTGGGTGTGACCTGTCTCCTACAAGGAAAGCATGCACCTGTTTATTGATCTCAATCCAACTGCTTCCAGGTGTCTTTCTTATACCCTTGTCTTTCATCATTTTACGTACCTTTTCAATATTATCCCACCTGCCAGCTGCAGCATAAATGTTTGAGAGAAGCACATAAGCTGTAACGTTTTTTTCATCCAGCTCCAGAACAGTCTCTGCAACAAGTTTGCCTAGCTTCATATTGTTATGTATTCTACAGGCTCCAAGCAAGCAACTCCACACAGTAGCATCAGGTTTTATTGGCATTTTGTTGATGAAGTCATGCGCTTCTTCCAGTTGTCCAGCACGACCAAGAAGGTCAACCATGCATCTATAATGCTCCATTGCAGGTGTGATATGATAATATTCACTCATGGAATTAAAGTATTGATAGCCCTCATCCACTAAGCCTGCATGACTGCATGCTGATAGAACACTGACTAAAGTAACATGATTTGGTCTCATGCCAGAATGTTTCATTTGTTCAAATAGTGTAAGGGCCTCCTTGCCACAGCCATGCATGGCATATCCTGCAATCATTGCTGTCCAGGAGAAAACATTCTGCTGATGCATTTTGTCAAATAATTCCCGTGCCTTTAGTATATATCCACATTTTGCATACATGTCTATTAGGGCATTGACTATAACTGCTTCTGATTGAAATCCACTTCTAATTATATTTTCATGGATCTCCATACCCTGTTGCAGAGCTGCCAAGTTAGCACATACCGGGAGAATACAGGCAAAAGTCTTTGAATCTTGCCTAACATCTGATAGTTGCATTTGTTTAAAAAGCTTCAGTGCCTCTTCACCATGCCCATTCTGTGCAAATCCTGCAATCATTGCATTCCATGAAACAATAGTTCGTTTAGGCATTTCCTTAAAAAGCTTTAGGGCGTCATCAACAAGCCCATTCTGTGCAAATCCTGCAATCATAGCTGTCCAGGAAAATATATCTCTTTGAGGCATTTCTTGAAAGAGCTTCAGAGCGTCATGAATCAACCCATTCTGTGCAAATCCTGCAATCATTGCTGTCCAGGAGACCATGTCTCGTTGGGGCATTTCTTTAAAGAGTTTCAGGGCCTCATCAACAATCCCATTCTGCACAAAGCCTGCAATCATTGCATTCCACGAGGCCATGTCTCTGTGAGGCATCTCATTAAAGAGTTTCAATGCCTCCTCAACAAGCCCATTCTGTGTAAATCCTGCAATCATTGTATTCCATGAAACTACATTTCGTTGAGGCATTTGCTTAAACAGTTCCAAAGCCTCATCAATAAGCCCATTCTGTGCATACCCAACAATCAAGGCATTCCATGACACAACATTTCGCTGTGGCATTTCCATAAACAGTTTTCGAGCCTCGTCAACATCCCCATGCTGTGCACTTCCTGCAATCATTGTATTCCACGAGACTACATTTCGTTGATGCATTTTGTCAAATAATTCACGAGCCTTATCGAGGCTTCCACATTTAGCATACATGTCGATAAGAGCATTAAGCACAACTACATCCCAGTGAAATCCACATCTAATTATTTGTTTATGAATTTCCATGCCCTGTTCCAAAGATGCCAAGCTTGCACATGCAGGCAGAACACTAGAATAGGTGAACTGATTAGGTTGAAGGTCTTGTGGCATTTGGTGAAAGAGTGACAATGCCTCCTCAGGAAGACCGTGGCGCGAGTAAGCAGCAATCATGACAGTCCATGAGCATTCATCTCGTTGAGGCATCTGGTCGAAAACTCTGCGAGCGTCCACCACACTCCCACACTTGACATACATGTGGAGAAGGGTGTTCTGTAAAAGTTTGTTTCCAACGAATCCAATCTGATTGATGTGGGCATGAATTAATTGACCTTCCCATAACGCTTTTTTCTGAATGCAGGCCTTTAAGAGCGAGACATAGGCATAAGAGTCTACATGGCTGTCTGTGTTATGCAAAATATTACCAAGCGTCCTGAGATGGTCGACAGATGTAGTACTGTCATGGGATACCGGTTGCGTATGAGTAGTAGAAGTGAGAATTGTGAGATGAAGGGAAAACTTCGGCCCAACGAACAAAACCATTGCAACGCTCTTCTTCTTCTTATGATATTTGAAGGGCCGGAGCATCATCCTCATTTACTGTTGTTACTGCATTGCGGCTTAGTTTCTGAAACTCGCAAGCGTTTCCATTTCTACCATTGCTCTCTTGCCGCCACTTTGCAGTTCTTTAAAATAAGATCAGAGAATCAACTGTTGCTTTTGGGTACCGCAAATAAATTGATTGGAAGATCCTTTGCATTACAGGAGTCGCTGCACGAAATAACAATCATGACCTGTATGCAGGATTTTCAAATTTGGAGTTAGAATTATCAATCTTCAAATCATTAACGCGAGGTGAGATCATCGCAACAAATTAAGTCGCACCACTACATTTTTGGGTTTCAATTTACGCATTTAGAGCAATCCGAGGAATGTCTATGTGAGAAAAACGAAATTAAGATATGCATTAAGATCAAAGTCACAATACTTCACTTGGCATTTTGGCAAAAGGGTCATAATTCTAAGTTCACCCCATCGCTCACGGAAGACTCGATAGTCGAATAGAGTTGACAAAAGTATCTATATACATTTACTTGAGTCAATCTTAGTTTATTACGTCAACCCCGGTCATGGCAATTATGGGTCATACTTAAATCTTTTGTGTCGACGCTCAGTTTACTACATAAGATTTGAGTTTACTAGGTCAAATACAATGAAGTAAGTTAAATTGGGTTTAGCTAGATTAGGAAATTTCAATCTAACTTGACTTGGTTTTGAGAACTAGCCAATGAAATGCACATTTTTTAATTGACTTGGTTTTGAGAACTAGCCAATGAAATGTACATTTTTTAATGAGCCAAATCTAATCCAAAACACCTAGAATCAATAAAAGATTTGTCAAACCACAAATTGATTAAGAGGTGTTAAAAACCCCGATGATACTCAAAATGCACTCAATTGGATTTCACCATTTTAACAATGCAAAAATGAATTTTACTTGATTCTAGTAGAAAAACACTAGAAGATGTTATAGATGGTGCATTTTGTTGGCTTTTTGTATTACTTAAAAGGGCAAATTGTGAAGCATGGTTTGACTTAACCGAGTCTCGTGACTATGATTAAAAAAAACATATTATGATTTATGATTTTATGTTTAACCTAATACTTTGAGGGGGAGATGGGAAGATAATCTAATGTTACCGTCTCCCTTTTTAAAAAAAAGAATATTGCATAAGAATCTTGTCAAACTCGACCAACTTATAATTCTGGGTTCTATATCATCGAGGTTTTAGCATGGGCGTGATAATGCCCTATATCAACCTCTAGACCATGGCTTATGAACTTTATCTTCTAATTTCTTGCACAAAGAAGATGTTTTTTCTTCACTAACTATTACAACCTATAACAATGTCAATACTTCAATGAATATTATTAAAAGACATGCAACTTTGATAAGCAATAGTCTAAACATGCTATGAAATGGTCCTTTCACGACCGGTCAAAGTAATGGAGGAGAAATTGGTAGTTTTGGCTTGAAATCTAGTAGAATCATTTTGGATCGATGGAATCACATATAAGATGTTAACATTGCACAATCCGGTTGTAATAGGGGTATTCAATGGTGGTGAATCCATTTTTGTATAAAAAACAACAATCTCATGAATAAAAAATTGCAATTTTAGCAAAGATTGCTTAGCTAGATTTTCGTGATGACAAATTGGAAAAAATTAAATTTGTAGAACATTGAGCCTTTCTCCTTTACTAATAGAAGTAATCCAAAATCATAGAGTCCAAGTTTTCTAACAAAAATTAGGGAGAGTGTTTTGAGATTACAACTAACTATTTCAACAATTAGGATTTGTAGTGTATGGTTTATGCACTTTGTATCGACTATACACATATTTGTTTAGATGTTAGAGTGTGGAGTATCTTATGGTGCATTGACCATACTTGACCCACTTGTTGATGACATCAAGGTCTTCCTATCAATCCTAGCGATGGCTCACAATGTGCTGAAATCTTTCCTTTAGGGTCCATTGCATTGGTCTAGATACATGATTGTGGTTTCCCATTTTGATGTATGTGCCATGGTGGAATTTTCCCCTTTAATCGTTGTCCTTGGTCGCATGTTTGGCTTTGGTTGGTGTTTTGGTTGACTCATTTGGTTTCCTCTTTGCTAATCTAGATTCCTCTTGGGTTTCATGCACTAATCGATACATATATGATGGGAGAGTCAAAATCTCCAAGCGGCACTCAAAACATATTCTCTTTTATGGAGTTAAATTCTTTAAAACAATTACATTAATAACCTTTATGCCTCCATGCTTCAAAGCTAACTATATTGGCAAGAATTTAATCTTTCACAATAGTAAATAAACCAGCGAACACAATCCATAGTGCTCAAAGGAAATTTTTAACTAGAGAAGATCCTAATGAGTGATGAAAAGTTCTAATGCTCAAATTGATTTTGCAATGAGTTATAGGCAATGCATGATCATAATCTTGTGTCTACCTCTATCATTACAAACAAGTCATAGGGCTTACATGACGTTGCCTTACACTTGAGCTTGAATGGCTACCTAGCTCCACACTTGTCAACTCAGGCAATGACACTATAGAAACAAATGTGTCCTTCCATGCAATGGGAACTCTACCTTGACATTATGTTCATCAAAGGCTTTGCCAACAACTTGAGGAAAATAATGATTGAAGGTTACTATTCCTAATCTCTAGTCTTGATGTCCATCTGCTTGCTCCAACAACAACACTGAGCTCTCCTTGTGTCTTCTTTTGTGTACACATGCTCTCTCCCCCTTTTCTTTGCTCTTGTAGCATAAATAAAAATGCCCTTCAAGACTTGGCATAAATAGAACAAGAGGAAATCTCTTAGAGTGAGCATCATTAGCTTTGCCTCTAACAATGATCTTCAAAAATGATCAACAATGCTTTGTTACAGGTTTTCCTTAAGTAGACCTGCAAGAATCAGTTACAATTGTTATGGTAGTTGAATTGGTTTGATTTCCTAGTGATTGTGCCACTCAACCACTCCTCGAATTGTCGAGTTCAACTGCAAGTTGTTGGGAGAACTCAATCCCATGAAATGACTCGATGTCTTGTCATCTCCCCTGGTTTTCCCAATTAGAGTTTTCTTGACAGGTTTCACCAGGAAAGACCTTTGTTGCATTGCCCCAATGCCTTTTCCCTTCTATGCCTTGAGTTTTTCAACCTTTTCCTTGGAGCAACAAAAACATGATCCCAAAAGATCAACCCTTTCTTGCACCTCTCTATCTAGTTTCCACTAATTGTCAAATTCCCTAGCTCTTAGATGTCCATATATTCATCGGGGTTTGCTCTCGTGTTTTCTAAGTTATCTTTATTGATAGAAAAGCCCAGTGACATTCTTCAAAAGTTTGGAAAATGCCTCTGCTTGGTACTTCGTTGGGTTCTTTGCTCAACATTCGAACCTTGGAGTGGCTAGCCTTTTTGTTAAGCAAAGGATGCTTCCCTTCTTAGACCAAGCATTAGCTTCTAAGCTTGAAGGAGTTCATCTCCCTTTTACTTGGCTATCCAATACTTAATTGATTTCCTCGTTGGTTTCGGCTTGGCATGTTTCTTTTCCACATAGTTGACTTCCTTCTTGGTTCTTGCTTGATGAGTTTCTTTTCCATACTTAACAACTTGACCGCCCATGTGCCCGACAACTTGTCCAACCATGTGTTTAGTGTCTTTGTCTCAACCACTTGTTCCTTATCCCCAAGCACCAAGCCTATGTTCCTCATCGAACATGGTCTTCTTATGCTCGACGATTCACCCCTTAGCTAGTTTTCAATAATGCTCGGATTCCCTGCTTAACAATGTTGTTTTTGTTTGAAAAACCTCTCTAATGCCCAAAATAATTTGTCTTTAATCAAACTTATTCTTTCTCTTTATCTTTGACTCGATTCTCCATGGGACTTAACCTCTTTGGAATCAATTTTTCATATAATACCTCCCCTTTTTGGGGGTTCTTGGTCCCTCAAGAACTCAAGCACAATTTCAAGCATTTGCCTCTCACAATTGTTCCTATAATGAACTATCAGATTGGACTCATACTTCCGTCGATGTACTTGTTGTTGCTAGGTTTGTTTCTAAAGTCTTCCTCTTGCAAGCTTTCCTTCATCCCTAGCTGGATTATCCTTTCGAGTCTACCCCAATTGGATTATCCTTTGAAGTTTGCCTTCAATGACTCTACCCTTGTTGGATTTGCCTTTGAAGTTTATCTCATGGAATTTGCTTTCTTTGAGTTTGACCCTTTTGGATTTTCCTATGAAGTTTACCTCATAGAATTTGTTTTCTTCAAGTCTACCCCTATTGGATTTGCCTTGAAAGTATTCCTCATAGAGTTTTTCTTCTTCAAAAGTTTGCCTCATAGAAAATCTAATTGGATGTTGGTACCACAAATTTCTCTCAAGTTTGTTTGTCCATCATAAGGTAATTCATCCATGTTTGACTAGACTTGTGCTTTAAACATTTAACACAATATACTTTACACAACCTTCAATCTTCAAATCACAATCACACTTTGTCGCTCATAGAATATACTTGTTGTTGCCATCATGACTGGTGATCTGAAAATGATCGTGGAAATGGAATGGTAAGGTGTCATAATGGTGCTTATTGAATGTGGATGACTTTTGTGTTAAGGGAGACTTCCACCATCGAACTAGCATCCTTTAGAGGGAATGAGATTGCAACAACCCAAATGAAGGAGAGATTGCATCACTCAGAATGAAGGTCGATCACACCAATATCGATGAGTGGGATCACAGTCTTTGGTTGGGAGTGAGATCATAATGTTTGCTTGGAAGTGGAGTTGTCGTATTTTATTTAAATGAACTCGTAGGCACTTCATTGAAGGCAGGTCACAAGGGTTCAAGCGAAGACCACCAACATTTGTTTAAGCGAGTGAGGTCACACCCATATACTACTCACAGTAATGGAGGTAAAGGTAACTCACACTACCTTGAACGAGGGTTAATTGCATCGACACTCACACCATTGTAAATGAAGGGATGCACCACTTGTAACGAAGGTTCACACCACTTTGAGCGAGTGAGTTTGCACCTCTTTTAACGAAGGTTGGTTGCAAAGGTTAAATCGAAAGTCACTCACACCTATACAAGCAAAATAGATTGCACTAGTGTGGATGAAGATCCATGAGCTTCACCCTTCATGTCACGAACCTCGATCTCCTTCAGTGGGTATGTTGTAATTTGAAGCATGTCTCACCATCCACTATCATTGATGCAATTGGGTGATACATTTCCTCATGCTCAACAACGTAGTTTGGTGCAAAGACAAATAACCATTGTATGGGTCATTGAATTGTTTGGAATATGGAAGACCAAATGAATTAGCATTCAAAAAGTCTCCATGGGGATTTGAATACCCATAATCCAACCTATATATGGCCTTTCAATAGTCAAAGAGGGTGTCTTTTGGTTGTTGATTCTAATCACTATGGTGACTATTCGAATGTGAAAAATTACACCACATAGATTTGCTAGAGATCAATTTAATTGGGTATTTTTATCAAGAGCCCATAAGTGTTCATTAGATATTTGGAAGGCTTGCATATCCATATTTGAAGACAAGTGATGATCTTCAAGCCAAAGACCATTGATGAGTGTAACACACCCATTACAGGGCATAATTTTTTTTTGGTTCTCCTTAAATAATCAAAACCTCCACCCATGGTCTCTGATTTGGAAATCAAGGGCCTAGCCCGCTTTTTATTAGCGACCATCGCATATGACCACGACTATGACTGAATGCCAAGGCCACATGCACCTATTCCAACGTTTCAGAACTTCGGGCTTCGGGAGTTTTTGATTCATTACACGTCAATTCCTCCAAACTTCGAAGTGGCGAAGTTCTGAAGTGGCGCGAAGGAATCAATGATCCCTACTCTCCCTCAAGATCAATGACCCTTAATGACTTCGGGACTCTGGGCTT
>ML814394.1:42727-65361 GCA_009831015.1 Picea engelmannii | reverse complement strand
TGTGATAACATGTACACCATTCTGCACCCCCACCTCCTCAACTACTTCATCCAAAAGATGAAATAGTAAATTTTCATTTTTCACTTGATTAGATGCATCCACTGATTTAAGGAACATAGTTCCTTTAGGGAAAGCAATAAGAAAGTTAAGAATGGTGCGGGATCGCTGATCAGTCCATCCATTAGACATGATTGTGCACCCTGTTTTAGACCATGACTCCTTGGACTTTGTGAGGTATTTCTTTACTCTTTCAACTTCATTTTTTAACAGATTCCCCCTAATATCCTCATAACCAGGTCCCTTGAAGCCCGATCCACATGAAGCTACAAAATCCAACATAGGTTGATAATAAACAGACCTTGCAACATTGAAAGGCATGTCTGCATCATACCACCACCTAACAATGCATTCCCAAGTAACCTCCCTTTCTATCTTCTTCCATTTGGCATCAATAGTGGTTTGAGAGCCAGGGGTAGTGCGAGGTAAAAAAAAAGAGTCAAGGTTACCACGAGGCCTTTTGGATCCTGATGCACCAACACCACTTCCACCAACATGTTCTACTTCTTCCCTAGGATTGGTATAAGGATCACGCCCAGGGATTGGGAAAGCAGAGGATTCCTCAAAAATAGGCATTCTATCTTGAGGATCACTATCAAATCTAGTTCCACCACTACTTCTCCTCACCTCTTTTTGGACCTTCTTATTCTTGGCTTTATCTGCTTGAAAGCCTTCAAGAAATCCCATCATCTCAACTTTTAGTTCATCGGAAACATTCAAGCATGGTTTTATATTCTCCCTTGCATTGGCTAGATGTTGTTTGATCCTATGAATACCTCCCCCACCAACCTCCTTTTGGCAATAATTACAAACCATTACCCCATCAATCAATTGGCAATGAAGCCATGATGGATCCTTTTTTTCTTTAGGAGCCATGGAAACAAATAAAAATCTGCAAATAAAAACCCTATGTGTTTTTAATTGCTAGAGCCTAGGAGAAAACAACAATACTTTTTTCGTAGAAAAAAACAACAATTTTAAGGGGAGTAAGTGCACAGTTTACATACCTTGAAAACAAGCTCCAAATCTGTCCAAGAAATAAGCTCCAAATCTATCCAAAAAATATGCTCCAAAACAACTCCAAATATGCTCCAAAATAGCTCCAAATATCCTCCTAATCTTCTCCAAATTAGCTTCAAGAAAAGAGGCAAAATAAATCTCCAAATGAGCCCAACAATCACCTCTCCAAAGCAGCCTAGCAACCTCTCCAACTCAGTCCTGCAATCAACTCTCTAAACTCAAGAAAAATCCTTAGCTCAAAAACTCAAGAGAAGCCAAATGAGTAGTGTGAGTGAAAGAGAGGGGGTGGGGTTGGATTTATAGCTTCATTAGGGGCTCTAGACAATTCTAGAAGCTTCCCATGCTTTCCCCTAACCCTAAATTAAAAAAAAAATTAAATGTCCCCTACCTTTTCTGGTTGCAAGCGTCTTTGGCAAAAAAACCCGGTTCCGTATGGAACCGACCGGTTCAGTACAGAACCGACCGGTTCAGTACAGAACCGACCGGTTCAGGCAAAAAAACCGGTTCCGTACGGAACCGGTCAAAAGAGGTTTCTGGAGGTGGTTCGGACCGGTCTGGGCTCAGAACCAGTTGGACCGACTGGTTTTACCGGTTCCGGTTCGGTTCTTGTAACACTAGTTTCCACCACCCTCCTTTCGTCAGATTCTTCGTCTCTATTGTGGGAGCCATCTCCCACTTCATGACACATCACCATCCTTTAGTCTTGAAGTTTTCCCATAATTTACTGACTGCTCGAGTGCTGGAAAAACACTTATTGTTAGTTAACAGTCTATTAGTTTATGAACAATACACGGTTTAATTTCTTAAATGCACACACACAGTGGAAAGTTTCATTCTTTTCCTCAATTTTTATTTTATTTTTATTTTTAACCAGACGTCTTTAAGAAGGAGTCAAGATAGTGCATCACTGTTAAAGTACTCTAAATATGGTCTTTGAGCGACTCGTCCATGAGCCCAAGCAGGTCAAGTGTTGTAACCATGCTCTGATACCAATTTGTAACACACCCACTACGGGCATAATTTTTTTTTCGTTCTCCTTAAATTATCAAAACCTCCACCATGGTCTCTGATTTGGAAATCAGGGGCCTAGACCCCTTTTTATTAGCGACCATCGCATATGACCATGACTATGACCGAATTCCAATGCCACATGCGCCTATTCCGACGCTTCAGAACTTTGGGCTTCGGGATTTTTTGATTCATCACACACCAATTCTTCCGAACTTTGAAGTGACGAAGTTTCGAACTGGCACGAAGGAATCAACGGTCCATGTTCTCCCTCAAGATCAACGACCCTCAATGACTTCAGGACTCCGGGATTCGGTGGATTTTGAAACACTTCCTCGTGAAACCTCCAGAGTACTAATCCTCCGAAGTGCACCATCTGACGCCACACGTCCTCAGAGTATCGATGGCTCTGATTTACTCCGAAACTCCATGCTTCATAAGTTTTAAACATTCCTCCACCTTTTTCCTTTGAAGTACTTCGTACCTGGAGTTATAGATCAAGCGCCACACGTCCATCTAAATCAACGAATCAGATCCACTTCGGGACTTTGGCATTCAGGACTCCCGGATTCTCACACCACCTTTTTTCCCGGGGTGTTTTCTTTCGGAGTTAAGGATCGTGCGCCATATGTCCATCTAAATCAACGACTCAGATCCACTTCGGGACTTCGATGTTCAGGAGTCCTAGATGCTCACACCAGCTTTTCTCCCAGGGTGTTTTCTTCTTACTTCTGAAGTACGTGATTTGTTGACGTGTGTCTTCCGTAGATCGATGACTATAAATCACTTCGACTATTCGGGGCTTTGAGAGTTTGTCTCACTCCACACTTGGAAACCTCCGAAGTGATTTTCTCTGAAGTCTCCGATTTATTGACACGTATCTCCTGTCGGTCAACGTACATGATCTACTTCGAATCATCGGCTCTTCGGGCTTTAGAAGTTTCAAGCTTCTAAGAACTCATTTCTTTTAGAGTGCATTCACCCAGAGACTCCGATCTATTGACACGTACCCCTCCTGGCGATCAACGACCAAGACCTACTTCAGGTCTTCAACGATTCCGCTCTCTCCTTAACCACAAGCTCTCGCTCAGGAATTGTGGATCTCGCGCCACTTGTCCCTCTTGGCGATGAACGGTTCCAATTCACTTCGAGACTTCGGGACTTTGGCAAGTCAACTCTCCTGTTCACACAGAGGTTAAAACTCATGCACTTTACTTTAGATCATATGACTGTCGTCCCTTTGCGCTCAAAATCGATGGTTAGGATCAATTCCTTCTCAGCACTTTCCCCCTGCTTCCCTGGATGTTGTTCTAATGGTCTTGGATTCTCCCCACAACTAATATGACGACTACTGTCGCTCCTCCTCCCGAGCTTTTGGCTTCTTCCGACTTGGAAGAGTTTGGTATATGTTCAAAGGCCTCAACCTTCGTTCCTCTTGCGATCCCATCCATCTTGGGTCTCGCCTTCGTTCTTGAAAACATTATCTCTTTTGAGCTTTTTGATTCTCTTAGATTGACGGTACCAAAGGAGTCCGTTGCTCCGCAGATTTCCAAAGGGGCTCATGACCATCCATCTCACAACTGTTCAAGGTCTGACGGTCATGATCCGACCAAGACCGAGGTGTTCGCTGATCAACGGTTCACAGTAATTGCAGGGCCCCAACGTGCATGCTCTTTATCAGAGAGCTCAATCTCCGCAATTTGGAAAGTACTCGCCCAACTTGGTCCAACCAGAGTCGTTGATCTTCTAGCCCGACGAGATCAACGTCGTTGGTAAATTGCGGTCCGTGAACTAGCGCGTCCGCTAGTTTCACCTTCGCACTCCACAATGAATCTCCACCCTTGATATTCGTCCATAGATCGATGGTTCACAATGGTTGTGGGGTCCAACGTCCGCAATATGGGAAGTGCACGCTTGACTCTAGTCTAATCCTAGTCATTGATCTTCCATTCCCAACGAGATCAACGACATGGGTTGATTGAGGGTCGTGAACTAGCATGTCCGCTAATTTTCACCTTCGCACTCCGCAATGATTCCCAACCATCGAGTTAATCGAGCAGCTGGTGTTTGATTCGTTCACCCCAGTGGGTGTTAGAATCTATCTAACGATCGAGATGGCCTCTCCTCTTGTTAAACGACTCGCCTCCATCTCTGCTGTCAGATTCTTAAGTCATCGGTGGTTCGGGTAGCTTGACTATCGTGCCATTTGACATGTCAGAGCTTTGAGCTCCAAAGGTTCCGAAACCTTCATGATATAACTACTTTTTGCGCAGGATTCCTAGACCCAGGTCATGTGGACCTTTAGATAGCTCTTGGGCTATAATCCTCGCTCTTAGTCGGGTTTTTGGCTAGGGACTTAGGCACGAGTTCAAAGTATCCTAGACTACTGGTCTAAAGGGAACTCCTTCCCAACTCGCAGAGATTTAAGATCTGAATTAGGACAAGGTAAACTCGTGAGGTTACCAAAATGGTAGCTATGCCAAGAGGCTTGCTTCGACTCTGGAACGGTGATGTAATTCCCTGGGAAAAGCGCCTTCGAGTGATTAGACTGTAGCATATGGAAAATCATGCAGAAGTATAGGTTCTCAAGGGAGCGAACACATACTCATAACTTAATCATTTAATACAAAAACCATTTATAGACACATAAATACTCACATGCATCCATTATTTCCAATTCAAAGCACAAGGCAAGAAAACACTTATCAGAACCATAAGGCGTGATGTGATTGCTGAAAGGGGTGCTCATTTCCTCCCAACCATAGGCTCAGTCACTCCCAATGGATTTATCACTGGCCACCCCCGAGCTTAGACCATGATGCTTTGAGATTCAATCTCTTCCTTCTAGCTCAACGAAAGTTAGGGATGGAGGTTACTCTCTTTCTCCCAATACAGAAATAGATAGGGACGAAGGTTACTCTCCTTCTCCCGATACATAAATATATAGGGATGAAGGTTACTCTCCTTCTCTCGGCTCAGTCTCTATTTTTTGTGATCAAAACTCACTCCCATCCAGTCCTTCCTTGGACCTGAGAACTTCTTCTCTCATCTATGCACTCTTCGCAGGTCTCCCCTCTACCCACCATGCTTCCTTTCTTGCCTTCCTCAAGAAGATTGCGTGTGGCTCCAATTCCCAGTTCGTGGTCATGTTTGGAAGCCTTAGGGATGGGTGATCTACCAAATCCCCTCATTAACTCTTGAGGAGGTCTTCCCACCTACCAACCTGACTGTAATTCGTTCTTTTGTCAGAGGGTTGTTCTAATCTGAGCAATTAATTCCAGCAAGGTACTGGTTCGGTGGAGGTTAATGCAACCATTCCTGGTCCCATCCACCACCTTTTCATAGCATTCGTGGTCTCTCTTAGCACATTTTGTTTTTAGCAATCATGCAACACGTAACCATTTTCTATTAGAATAACAAAATTTACATCAATCGACCTTTTATACAAAGGTCCATCAAATCAAACATTCACACTTTTAAGGTTGCCATAGTTCCTTGGAAAATATAGTTATATTTACAAACTGGGGGAAGCAAGGTGTTACAATGAGGCTTGTGTTCAAGCTCAATACATCAAGGGAGATAAGAATAAGACAATCTGATGCATCAAAGAGGACAAAAAAACAAGGGGAGTCCAAGCCAAGCTAGAAGAAGAAGAATAAAGGGAAGAAGATGGCAACTATTGCCCAACAAAACCCAGATTCTAAACCCCACTATAAACATTGTGATGTTAATGGGCAGTTGGAGGACAAATGCTACACATGGCATCGGGGACTTTTCCCAAAGAACGACAAGTAATATAGAAGGAAGGCTTGGTTATTAGCTGAAATTAGAAACTAGATTGAGAGCAATTAAAATGTTGATGGTAGGATAACTTATACATCCACTCACAAAGAGGTAAGCCTGAATACTTTAGTCTTGAAGGGGAAAGGGAGATGTTCAAATTATTCCATGTAAATATTCAGGTTAAGAAAATGAAGTTTGATTGTCTTTGTTATCTCAGTTCGCAATCAAATTTAGTTTTAGCCCAATTGGTAGAAAATCTTGCACTATAAGTGCAAGACCATCCTCTACCTTATCCTCTAGGATGGGTTGGTCAATATATGGAATTGAGATTCACCAAGTAGTGTAAGTTTAGATTTTCCATTGACATAAACTACATTGATGAGGCAGTTGTGGATGTAATACCACTTGATGTATGAAGTGAAATACTTGGGAGCCCATACATGTACGTGTAAGATGTTGTTTTCACATGAAGGGAAAACTCGTACTGCTTGGTAAAGGATATGCAAACTTTCGTTGTCAAGGCTCACAAGGCAAATCAAGGCTCTCCTTGATAAGTGCATGCCATACAAGAAGGATGATAAGTACAAACAAGAAGTTCATATTAGTGTTCTTGAGAGAGAATAAACATAATGAAGGAAAAATGGAGGTTGAAGCATCCTTAGATAGTTGTAATAGGGAGTAGAAGTAGTAACTAGAGAAACTTGAGGAAGCATACAAGGAAGCGTTTCAAGAACCCAAAGGGTTGCCACAAAAGAAGGAAGTTGAACACAAAATTGGACTGCTATCTAGATTTCCATTGCCTAACATTGGGTTGTATCATCAATTGTTGTTGAAAGTAGAAGAAGTAAAGTGATAGCTGTAACAATTATTGGAATAGGGAGTCATGAGGCCAAACACTTCTCCTTGTGGGTCACCAATCATTATTATGCCCAAAAAGGATAGAAGTTGGAGAATGTGCATTGACAATTGTGTGTTAAACATGATTTCCTTCAAGAAATGTTACCCATTGCAATAGATTGATGACTTGTTTGATCAATTGCAACAAGAAAAGTATTTCACCGAGTTGAACTTGAAGTCTAGATACTACCAAGTGCGGATGAAAGATGAAGAGACTCAGAAGGATGCTTTTAATACACAACAATGTTTCTATGGATGGGTAGTTATGCCCTTTGGTTTATGTAATGCACCACCCACTTTTATGCCTTTGATGAATGATGTACTTCATCCATTTATTGTTTCTTTTGTAATTGCATTTCTACATGACATATTAATCTTTGGTACCAAGTGGGAAGAGCATGTTTCTCATTTGAAGCAAGTATGGGAGGAATTGAAAGCACCAATTGTTGATAAACCTAAAGAAATATGAGTTTACTAAACAATGCTTGGTTTACCTTGGACATGTGATTGATGGAGGCGATTTAATGATTGATCTAATGAAGGTTGGGGATGTCAGCAAACGAACCACACCTACCAATGTGACAGAGATGAGAAGTTTAGTTGGGACAACACAATACTTGAAAAAATTCATTGCATTATTTTTTGCAATTGTTGTTCCACTTTACGCAGTCACAATGAATGGGTGGAATTTTCATTGGGGAAAACAACTGTAGAGGTCTCTTGAAGAATTGAAAGCAAAGATAAATGAATTACTAGTTTTGGCAATGCCTTATTTGTAGCAACCATTTGAAATTGATACTAATGCAAGTGGGTATGCAATGGGCGTTGTCCTTATGCAAGGACAAAGACCCATCAACTATCACTTTGAATTGTTGTGTAGAGCTATTTTAAAATATCCCACATATGATCAAGAGCTCTACGTGTTATTGCAAGTTGTGGAGAAATGAAAGCACTACCCACTAGGTAAGGACACTGTGATCCATACCAACCACCAACCTTGTCAATATTTGCAAAGTCAGACCAAATAGCAGGAGGGGAGGTATTATAGGTGGACAACATTTCTGCAACAATTCCATCACCTAATCAAATCTAAGAAGGTGTTGATCCCTTTTTTTGTCACCCATCAACTAGGTGATTGGGTTGCATATTTGAAACTATGCCTTTTTCAAATGGAGCCAATTTTTTTTTTCAAATGTGGAAAGTTCCAAATAACCCTCACTTGTTGATCATGAAGACTCAACAAATCTAAAATAGAGGTCATATGCCCAAGATATTCCAATTTTCCCCTTCCATTTTGGAATTCCCCCCCTCCATTTTTGAAATTTTGACTAAGTGTTATCTCTATCCTCATTACTCTTAGTCATTTTCCTCATTTCCCTTCCCCTCTATTATCCATACCCTTATGCTTATCCATTTCTCATGAATGAAAATTCTCGAAGCCTTCCCTCATTTCCACCTTCCACTCCTAACCTCACAAGTTCACAACCTCGCAAGTCTCCATACTTAGCTATTTTTACTACTTCCCAACACTTAGCTATTTTTTCATGTCATCCTACCCCGACAACCCGTGAACCCGCATTCATGTAATCTCTCAACACTTGGTCATTTTCACTAAGTCTTCTTACTAAGTCTTACTGACCCACATTACCCTTCCTCCACATTGTTCTATTTCTACGTAATTCTATTTGCCGATTTTATTATTTTGTGAAATTATTCACTATATTCCTAAGTTCTATTTCCCCCTTCCTTTGGCATATTGGGACATGTGGCAGTGATGTGGACCTACCATATTGGGACATGTCGCAACAAAGTGGACCTACCTCCGAGTGACACTTGGATGGTATGGGTTGGACATAGATGACTCAACACTGACTTGGCATGATCACTGGGTGATGACATGACAACCAAAAGTTACACTATGCATAAGCTATAAAGGGTTCCATGGCTTTCTCCATTTCACACAAAAATAATATGGGGATGGATTTTGCTTATAAATAAGATATGATGACTATTTCCCAATGCATGTGGGATAAATGAGGCGAATTAACAAATCAAGGGCTCACGTGCATAGATTGACAACTGTTGAGTGCCTATCTTCCGAAGGCCATAACTTTTGATCCCGATGTCCAAATTGAAAAAATGAGAGCTCCTTGGAAAGATAGAAACAAGAAGAACACTTTGGAATTTGTTTACAGGTAGGGATATTTTCTAGCTTGACAACTAATTATTTTTGGAAAATTGTAATTAAAAGAAATTTCTGAGCTTCTTTAGTGGGTCCCAATTGATGGCACATATATCTAAGGGGAAAATAAAACATATATATAAGGGGAAAATGAAAGCTTAACTGAAAATAATTTCCAAGAAGATGAAGAGAAGATTATAAAAGGGGTGAAAGACATTAAAAATAAGGGGAGAATTTTTTACAGTTGTTGTTAGCAGTGAAGAGTTTTTGCAGCGATGAAGATTTACAGGAAACAAGTTCTGTCTTTCCAAGATTCTATGAATTGGCATGCTTAAATTTCTTCCTCATCTTTCTTTCTTCTTACTTCTTTCCTTAGGTCGTCCATGTATGTTTGAAAAACAAGAATATCTAGATTTGAGCAGTTCTTTCTCTAAATTCTTCCAATCATCTTTCATGATGTTTCAGGTCCAAAGGAGAAAAATCCCTGCTTGTAAAAAAACAAATGCAGTTTAATTCAGTGTATCTAATTGTCAATGAGATCTTGTTGATATTGTTTTAACCCTCTTGTTTCAAACATTGTTAAACTTTTTACATTTGGGATATTATTATAAGTTTCTCCCACAAAGAACTATTTCGGGGCATTACATTAGTGATTTCTTAGAGTTTGAGTCTAAAGCATGTGATTTCAAATGTATTGTCTAACAAAATCTTTTTTGAGTTCCAAGTAAATGATCATGTAAAGTTCTTTGTTGGCCTTTCCATTTGATTTTTCCTTCATCTTGCAACTTCATAATTGATTTCAAGTTCACATTATTTTAAAAGGAAGTCATAATATTTGTTGAAATAAGACTCCAAACCATGCGGATACAAATCTTTGCAGATATTATTATTTCTTTTACTTAAATGATATGATGTGCTTAACAAGTACATTTGTATATAAGAATTTGTACATATGTATATAAAAGTTTGTACATTTGTATATAAGAGTTTCATTGGAAGATTTGTTGGGATTTTCTATTACATGCATATAAGTCCCGAAGAACAATCTTTCATATATCAAGAAAGAGGAGTACCACCTTTATAAAAACATGGAGAGTCCTTCTTGCTCCCCACAAGATTTTCTCTCGATGTTGGTCATTTTCCCTTGATAGGAAAAMGATCAACAGAAGGGAATGACTTACAAGGTAGTGTTAAAGTTTCTTKCTTAATCTGTTATTATTAATCTTCATTATAACAACAACATAATAAGGATCTTACTGAAAGAAACACAATCACAGAGTACACAAGCATTTATCCTGGGAAACCCTCAAGGGGAAGAAAACCCAACAAAAATTCTTTGATATAGATTCAATAACCAAGTACAGTGTCTCTCACAAGAGAGATCTCGCCACTTCTCCTTGTAGCTGCGTCACTTCTCAGACTTGCACACTTGATAGAGAGAGCTTGATGAGTGTGCATAAATGAGGTGCTAGGCCTCTTATAAATACAAGTTGCGCCCCCCCAATAATTATGTCAGGGATGACCTGATGATGCAGGAGCATCGTTGGCAAACGCACAAAGGTGGGATCACTCAACACGTGAGAGTTCTTTCAGAACTTCAACGTGGGCAGTTACAACCGATTTCAGAATCCGCCTCCACTTAGCGCCAGAATTCACCTTTGGAGGCACGCTTGAATCGGTGCCGAATTTTACCCTTTGAGGCAAAGTTTTGAAATTGTAAATAGAGCAGGAGTTTCCACTTCGGCTCTGGAATGCGACTGAACTAAGATAGTGTAGGATGAATGTTAGAGTAGGCAAGTAGCCAGGGGAAACCCTAGAAACATTTTTGAGTTATGTTGAAGTTTGGACAACCAGTTAGGGAGAGCTGGAATACAGAGAGAAATTAGTTGTAAGAGAGAACTGCGAGTTAGCAGGAGATCTCAGTGTTTTTGAGTTACTATAATTTTGAATGTATTTTGTAGCCATTGGGAACTTGTGAATATAACATAATGGAAAATTGATCCAATTGTAAGGTGTGTGGACTATGTGCATTTTCCTGTCTTTTTTGTTTACATGAACAAGGGGATGGAACTGTGAGTTTTTCCAGTTTCAATTGTTTCTCTTCATTGGAAGCTTTGCAAGGTGTGCATCGAGTGAGGAGAGAACACCAAGAGATCAAGAGGAATATCTCTGTGAGAAACCCCTCAGATCCAAGCTATTAGAATCCCTTAGACACAAGGAGTGCGCGAGAATCCGAGGCCTACACAAAGCGAAGCTCATGAGGGATAACGCTTCGAAAAATGTTATCGAAATCCAGGAACTCATTCCCTGGAAGGAACGAAGACCGAGTCCTCAAAGACTTAGAAAATATTCTAAGTCTGACGTGAGTAAAATCTCAGGAGGAAGAACGCCATCGAGCGTTGGATCGCAGTGGAGAATCCTGTGGATCGTCCGATTTGAGGTAGGAGCACAAAATTTAACACGGTGTAGATCCCAGAGAGAAGATCACGAAGATCTGAATGGACGATGGAGAACTCTCGAGGAGATTCATGAAATACCGTGAGCCGTTGGATCAGGTGGAGTGGCGAGGAGGTCAGTGGCGGGGAAGAGATATGACTGTAGAGTTGGAGGGCATTGTGAGCCATTGATCAAGCGCCTCGAGTTTTCGACCTTTCGACATTTCGGTATTTCGGCAACCGAGAATCCAAAAGACAGAGGAGCAGGACCCTTGCATCGCGATTCTCCAAATCGCAAAACCTCGAAAGAGTGAATGCAAAGAATTTTCGATGGTTCGGTATATTGACAACCAGGAATCCGAAAGACAGAGGAGCGGGACCCTTGCATCGCGATTCCCCGAATCACGAAACCCCGAAATAGTGAACGTCAAGACTTTTCGGTGGTTCAGTATTTCGGCAACCAAGAATCTGAAAGACAGAGGAGCGAGGAGTGAAACCCCGAAATAACGAATGCCAAGACATTTCGGTACTTCGACAACTGGGATTTCCAAGGAGCAGAGATATCCCTTGAACCCAGGTTTCACGAAATGCAAAAACCCGAAGGAATAGGTGTTGGGATGTTTCAACATTTCGACAACTGGGGATTTGAAGGGAAAAGAGATGGGACGCTTGACTTGTGAAGTTCCGGTCCACGATAATCACTCTTTTTGGCTTAGCGCAAGGTCACGACTCTTGGTCGTGTATTGTGGGAGCTCACGCTTGGCGCTTGGAAAAGCCAACTGAGCATTTGTGGGGGACCTGTGTGGTCGTTCAAAGGGTTCCAATTTGGAACCAGGAGAGCCATTTTGGCTCCCGAACTAGAAGATCCTGACCGAGAGGTCATGCAACCCTGAGGAGGGATAGGGGGTTTTCATTAGGTGGTATCAGAGCATCATTTTTTCATCTGTAGACTTCAGGCGAAGGAGGAAAAGGAGACAGATAACTCAGAGCTGTACTCTGTGTGTGACAGATAGTCGACATAATACCGCCAAGAAGACGAGATCTGCCTTTAGCCAACCATGATGTAGAGAGGGAGATGCGAGAGCTTCATGCCCGATTGGAAACAATGGAAGAAACACAAAGAAGAGCACCTGATGTTGGTGATGTCAGTGATGCAGAAAGTGAAGAGGTTGAGGTTGAAGAAGCTGCAGGAGAGGATGCTACAGAAGAACGTTTGTTGAGAGTAGTTTCCAGATTGGGAGGCAGAGCTAAGATAGAGGTCCCCATGTATGAGGGAAATCTAGATGCTGAAGAACTGTTGGATTGGATAAGGTCCATGGAAAAACGCTTCGACTATGAAGATGTCGATGAGGAGAAGAAGGTGAAGCAGGCAGTCACCCGGCTAAAAGGGCATGCAACACTGTGGTGGGACAAACTGCAGGCTGAGAGGAGAAGTAAAGGCAAACAAAGAATAAAGAGTTGGGACAGGATGGTAGCCAAACTGAAGGCTTAGTTCATACCCAAGGACTACCAGATCAATCTGTTCAGGAAGATACAGAACCTGATACATAAAGGGATGATAGTCAAGGAGTACATCGAAGAGTTCTACCGATTGAACATCAGAACTGGACAATAGGAGAGAGACGAAGAGAAAGTCCCCAGATATATAAATGGCTTGAGATATGAGATCTAGGATGAGCTCAACATGATGTCAGTCAAGACTGTGGAAGATTCTTATTAGTTTGCACTGAAGGAAGAGGAGAAGCTGGCCAGAAAACATAACCAATGAGGAAGAGGTAAAAGCTTGGTCCCAAGCAAAAGTAAGGGATTTAACCATGACAGAGCACATCAGTCTAAGGACGAGGCTGAAAAACCACCCAATCATTCAGAACGAGGAGGAAGTTCACGAGGAAGATAGAATGGTGGAAGAAACTCTTCTAGAGGAAGAGGCAGAGGAGGAGTAAGGTGCTATAATTGTGGAAAGATAGGGCACATGTCTTGGGAATGTCCCGAGAAGAAGAAGGAAGGAGGAGAAGCTCACATTTCAGAATCACAACAAAGAGATGTTGAGGCAGAGGGAGCAGAGGATGGAGCATCCCTGATGTTGAGAAAAGTTCTCTTAAAACCAGAGGCAGAAATTGAAAATCCAGTGCAGAGAAACAGTCTCTTCAGGACAACTTGCAAGACTAAGGATAAAGTGTGCAAGGTGATCATTGATAGTGGGAGTACAGAGATGGTGGAGAAATTGGAGCTGAAGACAACTGCACATACAAGGCCATACAAAGTCTCATGGTTGCAAAAATGACACCAGGTAACGATCGCTAAACAATGCCTGGTTGAAATTAAAATAGGAGGATATAGAGATGAAATCCTATGTGATGTAATTCCCATGGACATATGCCATATTCTGTTGGGAAGACCATGGCATTTTGACAGAAATTTCATTCACGATGGAAGGAAGAATACATATACATTGGAGAAGAATGGTAGGACGCATATGTTGCTGCCAATGGAGGAGAAGAGAGCGAAAGAGGAAGCCAACACACACATACTTCTCATGAGTGGGAAGGAACTCCTAAAAGAAGTCAAGGAAGAACATGAGATGAAATTTTCTGTGGTGAGGAAGCCCATAGTCATCCTTACGAGTACGTCAATGGATGATTTGCCTGAAGAAGTTCAGGAGTTGCTGGATAATTTTGTTGATATAGTGGTGGATGAGCTGCCAAACTCATTGCCGCCCATCAAGAGTTTCAGTCATCATATCGACTTGATACCAGGAGAAAGCCTGCCAAACAAAGCAACGTATAGATTAACACCTCGAGAGAATGAGGAGGTGAGGAACCAAGTCCAAGAGTTGCTGGATAAGGGTTTAGTCAGAGAAAGTTTGAGCCCATGAGCAGTACCAACTGTATTAAGCCCAAAGAAAGATGGAGGATGGAGAACGTGCATAGACTCGAGAGCCATCAACAAGATCACCATCAGGTACATATTTCCTTTACCAAGAATGGATGATTTAATGGATTGCTTAAGTGGAGCAAATTTCTTTTCTAAGATAGATCTGAAAAATGGATATCACCAGATCAGGATGAGAGAAGGTGATGAATGGAAAACATCCTTTAAGACGAATGAAGGTCTGTATGAGTGGCTAGTTATGCCATTTGGCTTAACGAATGCCCCGAGTACTTTTATGAGGTTGATGAATGAAATCCTAAAATATTTCATTGGCAAGTTCGTGGTTGTATATCTGGACGATATACTGATTTTTAGCAAGGCTAAAGAGGAGCATTTGAGGCACCTAATGCTAGTAATGAGGAGGCTACAACAGGAGAAGCTGCTGATCAATTTGAAGAAATCCTCTTTTATGAAGACATAACTCATTTATTTGGGTTTCGTGATCTCTTCGAATGAACTGAAGATGAATCCAGAGAAGGTGAAAGCAATCAGAGAATGGCCGCCACCAAGGAGCATGTTTGAGGTAAGGAGCTTTCATGGTTTAGCAAGTTTTTATAGAAAGTTCATTAGGGACTTCAGTGGGATTTGTGCACCCATGATGGATACAATAAAGAAGCGTCACAAGTCTTTTAAATGGATAGAGGAGGCCGAAAAGAACTTCAATATACTGAAGGAGAAGATAATAGAACAACCAATTATGGTCTTGCCAAATTTTGGGAAGACATTTCAGGTAAGATGTGACATAAGTGGAGTTGCAATAGGAGCAGTTCCGAGTCAGGAAAATCGACCTGTTGCCTATTTCAGCGAGAAGATGAATGAAACTAAGAGGAAATACTCCACATATGACAAGGAGTTTTACGCCATAATTCAAGCTTTGAAGAAATGGAGGCATTATCTTGTCCCACAAGAATTTGTCTTGTATAGCGATAACCAAGCTTTACAATTCATAACCAGACAGGAAAAACTGAATCAGAGGCATGCAAAATGGGTTGAATTTATGAAAATTTTTACTTTTGTCATAAAGCATATTGTTGGGAATGCTAACAAGGTTTTTGATGCGTTAAGTAGGAGATGTTTGATCATGCAGGAATTCCAGGTGAAGACCTTGGGGTTTGAACACCTTAAGGATATGTATCGTGATGATACAGATTTCAAGGAGGCCTACGAAGCATGTACAAGCCCTGTACTGAGAGATAGAAGTCAGTGGACAGAGTATATGGTTCAGGAAGGATTGTTGTTCAAAGGAAATCAATTGTGCATACCAAGATGCTCAATGAGGGACAATCTTCTGAAGGAGAAGCATAGTGGAGGATTGGCTGGACATTTCGGTCATGATAAAACGTTTGCACAGTTGAGCAGTTCATACTATTGTCTAGGTATAAGAACATAGGTAATAAAATTTGTGAACAGATGTAGGATCTGCCAACATGCAAAGGGGAAAAGACAGAACACTGGATTGTATCAACCATTGCCAATACCAGAGAGGCCTTGGGATGCAATAAGCATGGATTTTGTGTTGGGATTGCCAAGAACACAAAGAGAATTTGATTCCATATTTGTGGTGGTGGATAGATTTTCAAAGATGGCACATTTCATCCCATGCCAGAAGACCAGTGATGCAACACATGTTACAAATCTGTTTTTCAGAGAAGTTGTGAGACTTCACGGCCTACCCAGGAGCATTGTCTCAGACAGAGACACAAAATTTGTTGGTCACTTTTGGAGGACGTTGTGGAAGAAGATGGGGATGAATTTTTCCTTTAGCTCAACTTATCACCCTCAGACAGATGGGTAGACTGAGGTGGTAAATAAAATTTTGGGGAATTTATTAAGGAGTATAGTTACTGAACATCATAACCAGTGGGATCAGATTCTTCCACAAGCAGAATTTGCATACAATGACTCACCAAACAGGAGCACTGGAAGGAGTCCATTCCAAATACTCTATGGAATGCAACCCAGGGGAGTGTCTGAGTTAAGGGACTTGGAACAAGGAGAGATCAGAAGCGCTGGAGAAGAGGATTTTGCTGCTGAAATGTAGAGACTCCATAGTCGGATCAAAGAACAATTACAGAGTTCTAACCAGAAATACAAGCACATAGCTGATCAACATCGCATGGAACTTCAATTTGAAGTGGGAGATCAGGTTTTAGCACATCTCAGGAAGGAAAGGTTCCCTAGGGGAACATACAACAAGTTGAAGATGAAGAAGATAGGACCTTGTAAGAACTTGAGGAAGTTTGATGCAAACACCTATGATATAGAGCTGCCATATGATGTGGGTATTTCACCCATATTCAATGTCTCAGACCTGTACCCTTACAGGAAAGACGACACAGAAGGGTCATAAGATCAAGGAAAGATTCAGTGGGAGAAACAGATGCATGTGGCAGAAAAGCCACAGATGGAGAAAATTCTGGATCAGAGGATTGGCAAAAAGACCAGGAGGAAGACTTATTTTGAGTATCTAGTCAAATGGAAGGGATTCCCAATAGAAGATACCAGTTGGGAAAACGAAGCTGCTATCCAGAAGCAGGGAAAGTCAGTAGAGGAGATCATGGACATGAGTCCATGAATTTTTGTCAAGGGGAGTATGATGCAGGAGCATCGTTGGCAAGCGCACAGAGGCGGGACCACTCAACACGTGAGAGTTATTTCAGAACTTCAACGTGGGCAGTTCCAACCAATTTCAAAATCCGCCTCCACTCAGTGCCAGAATTCACCTTTGGACGCACGCTTGAACCGGTGTCGAATTTTACCCTTTGAGGCAAAGTTTTGAAATTGTAAACAGAGCAGGAGTTTCCACTTCGGCTCTGGAATGTGACTGAACTAAGATAGCGTAGGATGAATGTTAGAGTAGGCAAGTAGCCAGGGGAAACCCTAGAAACTTTTTTGAGTTCTGTAGAAGTTTGGACAACCAGTTAGGGAGAGTTGGAATACAGAGAGAAATTAGCTGTAAGAGAGAACTGTGAGTTAGCAGGAGATCTCAGTGTTTTTGAGTTACTGTAATTTTGAATGTATTCTATAGCCATTGGGCACTTGTGAATATAACAGAATGGAAAATTGATCCAAGTGTATGGTGTGTGGACTGTGTGCATTTTCTTGTCTTTTCTGTTTACATGAACAAGGGGATGGAACTGTGAGTTTTTCCAGTTTCAATTGTTTCTCTTCATTGGAAGCTCTCCAAGGTGTGCATCGAGCGAGGAGAGAACACCAGGAGATTAGGAAGAATCTCTCTATGATAAACCCCTTGGATACGAGCTATCATAATCCCTTAGATGCAAGGAGTGCGCGGGAATCCGAGGCCTACACAGGGTGAAGCTCAGGAGGGATAACACTTCAGAAAGTGTTATCGAAATCCGGGAACTCATTCCCTGGAAGGAACGAAGACCAAGTCCTTGAAGACTTAGAAAATATTTTAAGTCTGAAGTGAGTAAAAGTTCAGGAGGAATAACGCCGTCGAGCGTTGGATCGCGGTGGAGAATCCCGCGGATCGTCCGATTTGAGGTAGGAGCACAGACTTTAACACGATCTAGATCTCGGAGAGAAGATCACAAAGATCTGAACTGACAGTGGAGAACTCTCAAGGAGAGTCGCGAAATACCACGAGTCGTTGGATTAGGTGGAGTTGCGAGGAGGTCAGTGGTGGGGAAGAGATCCGACCATAGAGCTGGAGGGCATTGTGAGCCATTGATCAAGCACCTCGAGTTTTCGACATTTCAACATTTCAGTATTTCGGCAACTGGGAATCCGAAAGACAGAGGAGCGAGACCCTTGCATCGCGATTCCCTGAATCACGAAACCCCAAAAGAGTGAACGCCAAGAATTTTCGATGGTTCAGTATTTTGGCAACTGTGAATCCGAAAGACAGAGGAGCGGGACCCTTGCATCGTGATTCCCTGAATCGCGAAACCCCGAAAGAGTGAACGTCAAGACTTTTCGGTGGTTCGGTATTTCAACAACTGGGAATCCGAAAGACAAAGGAGTGGGGCCCTTGCATCATGATTTCCCGAATCGCGAAACCCCGAAAGAACAAATGCCAAGACATTTTGGTACTTCGGCAACCGGGATTTCCAAGGAGCAGAGATGTCCCTTGCACCCAGGTTTCGCGAAACGCGAAAACCCGAAGGAACATGTGCTGGGATGTTTCGACATTTCAGCAACCAGGGATTCGAAGGGAAAAGAGACGAGACGCTTGACTTGTGAAGTTCCGGTCCATGATAAGCACCCTTTTTGGCTTAGCGCAAGGTCACGACTCTTGGTCGTGTATTGTGGGAGCTCACGCTTGGTGCTTGGAAAAGCCAACTGAGCATTTGTGGGGGAATTGTGTGGTCATTCGAAGGGTTCCAGTGTGGAACCAAGAGAGCCATTTCAGCTCCCGAACCAGAAGATCCTGACCAGGAGGTCGCGCATCCCTGAGGAGGGATAGGGGGTCTACATCACCTGTCCACTTTACCTTTTTAATTTACATTTGTCTGGTCTAGGCACAATAGGGCCGACTTGTCAATATCTATATTTTATCTTTTTCTTTATCCACAAAAGGGGATAAGAATATTCTTTGTAGTTACACAATATTTTAACAGGTAGTAGATGCATTGACCAGACCACCAATGAAGAAGATCTTAGCTGCAGACACAATAATGCAACTTGAACCTTTCACCTATGAGGTTTACGAGGAAGAATATGCAAGTGATGTTGATTTTCGAGAGGTATATCAACAACTAAAGAATAAAACAATAATTGAACTTGAGTAGAATGAGTATCATCTCCAAGATGGGTTGTTGTACAAGTTGGGAAAGCTTTGCATCCCATAAAATGGAAGGATTCAACCTATGTGAGAAGCTCATACTTCTATAATTGATGGACATTTTGTTGTTGGTAAAACCATGGGAAATTTGCAGATGTATGTTTATTGTCCAAATACATAGCAGCAGGCTTTTAAGTTGATATGCAATTATGTGTTGTGTAGCACTAATAAACCTAGCAATAGAAAGCTTGGACTTTATATGCCTCTCCTAGTCCCTAATGGACCATGGGAGAGTATCTCCATCGACTTTGTTGGAGTGTTGATGACAAAGTGAGGACAATATTACTTGTTTGTAATCATGGATACATTCAATAAAATGTGTGTGTTTATTCCATTCAAGAAGACCGTTAAGGTCATGAAGCAACCAAACTATTCTTTGCAAATGTATGTGTACATTTTGGACTACCTACATCAATTGCATATGATCAAGACTCCATATTTTTGGGCACTTTTGAGACAACATTGTGGGAAAGAATGGACACAACACCAAAGCACTCTACAATGGTCCATTTCTAGACAGAGGGGAAAATATAAGTGGTGAACAAAACTATGGTGCTTCTCAGTGAAAAGATACAATTGGAAGCATATGAAGACTTGGGATGAGTAGTTGGTTTATATACAACATGCTTATAATAGGGCAACGCATTCTTCCACCCAAAAATTCCCTTTGAAGTTTCTTAATCTATTTTCCAGTATCACCTTTTAATGTTGTTTATGGGTAGCAAGAGAAAGGCACCAAAGATGCACAAGGAGGAAAGAAGAGCAAGTAGGTTCATTGACAAAGTCAGGTACAATTGTCACAAGTGAAGGAACTATTGGAACAAAGTTAGGCAAAGCATAATATTTTTCATGACCAACATTAGACAAATCATAAGTTCCAAGTTGGAGATTGTGTTTGGTTTTATCTTAGAAAGGAAATATTGTAAGGAGCATCCACTAAGTTGAAGCCATTGAGGTATGTAACTTTTGACATTGTTGAGCATGTCAACAACAATGCTTTTCAATTGAACCTACCACCATATATGCATATGTTTTCGATAGTGAATGTAGAAAATATGTGTCTCTTCAAACCATCTATGTTGGACGATGAGGAATGGAAAGTACTTATGTTAGTGGAGGATTTCGACCATGTACTCTTGAGGAGTTGGAGGAGGATTCAATTTTTCAAGTGAAGGTTTAAAATACATGGAGGGGGAAATAGGAAATTTGGCATATTAGACTCAAAGGACAATGACCAAGGAAGGAAAAATAATATGGGAGGGGGGTCAAAATCAATAATTTGTTCCCTCACCTTCCTCGTTAATATCTTTTGGGGACCAAAAGCCTCCTAGTTGAGGAGGTGTGATATGAAAAGGATTGTGGAAATGGAATGAAAAGGTGTTATAATTGTGCTTGATTGAACACAAATGACTTCCATGTTATGAGATATCTCCACTATTGAATTGGCAACCTTTAGAAGGAATGAGATCACAATGTTCCAAATGAAGGAGAGATCACATCACTCAAAATGAATGTCAATTACATCAATATCAATGAATGGGATCATAGTGTTTGGTTGGGAGTGAGATTGCAGTCTTTGTTTGGAACTAGGGTCATTGCCTGTTATTTGATTGAACTTGTAGCCACTTCATTGAAGGAAGGTTACAAGGGTTCAAGTGAAGACCACACACACTTGTTCAAGCGATTGACGTCAAACCCATATGAGCGAGGGTACTTGCATTTGAGGAGTAAAGGTAACTAGCACTATCATGAATGAGGGTTAATGACATCATTGCAGTTGAAGGTACTCACACTATTATAGATGAAGCGTCGTACCACTTTGAGTGAGTGAGGTTGCACCTCTTTCAACAAAGGTTAGTTGCATATGTTAACTTGAAGGGTACTTCTACCTATGCAAGCAAAGGAGATTGCCCCTTTATGGAAGAAGATTGGCTTTTCTCGTCATGTGGTGAGGCCTGATCCTTTAGAAGGTAGATTGCAATTTGAACCATGGACAACCATCCACTCCGATTGATGCAATTGGGGAATATGATTCCTCATTCTAAATAATGTGGTTTGATGGGAAAACAAACAACGATTGTATTTTTCATTGAATCATTTGAAATATAGAAGGCCAAACAAATTGGTATTCAAAGAGTCTCTAGAGAGATTTAAATATCCATGGCCCAACCTATAAATTTCTTTTCAATACATAGAGAGGGGATCATTTGGTTGTTGATTCAGAGTTTAAGGAATAACAGATTTAGAACCACAGTGTTCCTATTTGAATCTTAGATCATGTGTCAAATGAGTTCTTCAAGATAATGACAATAGTTAGAGTCGGGGACAAATAAATGTTAAATTTCAGACCCAACACCCGACAATTTATTTCATAACAAACCCTTGCTGTAATAAACTTATTAGGAAGATTTACTAAATACAAAGCACAAATAATTTTTAACAATTTACATAAATAAATCAGTGGAAGAAAAACATGAAACCATACACATTTGCACACGTAATTTTCTAGGTAAATACCCCTGGAAAAACCCCTAAGGGAAAAATATGGGCTCCCATCCCAAGATAATGGTCCACCTGAGGAATAATGCAAAACAACAAAATAACCTAGCCTATCACACCTCAATATCTATCCTTCGATCTTGTTGGCTGCTACTTCCTTTGCTGCCCCTTTCTCCCTTCCTCGTACCCTGCCCCTGCACTCTTGGATGAAATTCCTCCACTATCTCACTATCTCACTCTGTGTATGTCTCCTCTCTCATTAGCTGTCTTTGATAATGTTAATTTTACCCTAAACCCAAAACCCTAGATCTCCAAAGTGATCAATGGATGAGATTAGATCTCACCAACACTTGAGATCAATGGCTGAGATTAGATCTCACCAACACTTGAGATCAATGGCTATGATTTAATTAATTCACTAATGCTAATAACTTTAGAATTTCATTAAATTAAACTCACTTTGATTATAAAAAATAAATTCACTTTAATAATCACTTTATTAAAGTGAATTTCCTAAGTCTTGAGAAGTATGAAGGACAACTTCCACATGTTAGACACAAAACCAATGTGGAAGTATTTGTCCAATGCTACAAAATATCAACATTCCCTCTTAGCGAGGAATGTACTTCTTGAAGAGCCACATGGAACATGTTCTCCCTATGAACTTGGAACAATGTCGCACACATCATATTGCACACTAACATCCCTCCAACCCTGTTGGTTAGATGCTCCTTGAACACTGGAAGTCTCGGAATCGATGATGCTACACATTAGTGCCTTGAAGTATGGACACTTCTTCAGAGGCCTGATCTCCCCGTCTGTACTCCTAGGAGCCTCCTCTTGCTCCTAAGCATCCCATCAATGTCAACTCATACCAACTAGGTCTCCTGACATAATTGGAAGGGGCTAACTCACTACTACATATGGGCGGATTATTCCATGAAAATTTTCCACACTTCCACTAGTTTCATCATTTTTTTAAAGAGGGCGGGATTTTCATGGATATTTCCATGCA
>ML814394.1:9386-34656 GCA_009831015.1 Picea engelmannii | reverse complement strand
TGTAATATGTTGTGGATATTCCACTGAAATATTACATGACAACATATCTTACAAGGTTCTACAAACTCTTTTTTATGTAGTGTTTTGCTTAAGATTCAATTTTAATATTACCAACTTAGCACACAAAATATTGAAATAAGCTTAGAATGAAATTAAAATAAGTGAAAAAAATACCACACCATCCACACAATGAACACGAGATGTACTATTATGTAGCAAATCCTTAATATAGCACACTAAAACATCGTACACACAATGTACACAAGATGCGAACAAGGAAAACAACTCCCAAAGAGATAATATATATGAGCTATACAATGACTCAGAATAGGAGAAGCTCCTCCAAATAACCTCATTACATTCATATATCCAAATCATAGTTCATGTCCAGATAATGACTATATTCACCTCTATATATACCTATTTTCACTCCTTATACATGTGGCCCCTTTATTAGGTTGACCCTTATTAAATCTACATTAACCCCATTACATATACATTTAACCCCATATATGCCCCCCTTGGGTTCATATCATAGTACCCTCGTTTGAAAAGCTTTATCCTCAATGCTTTGTAGTTAAGGCTTTTACCTATGATGAAACCGAGTAATATAATTTTCTTACATTCATGTGCTCTCATTGCCACTAATGATTATCTGTCCATCCAAATTCAATTCTTTTATGTCTGGATCCTTGATAAATAGTTGTTGCATACCTTTTTTTTATTCCATGTGTCATTGTTGTGACTTATCCAATTTGTTGTAGTCATTTCTCTTTTATAATGTCCTATTAAATAATGGTTCTGTGATGCTTTATTCCATGACTGGTGTTGATTATTCCATCTTCTTCCTTGGTAATGTTGATATCGATATTCATGTCTTTCTCTAAAGCTTTCTTGGTAATGAGGGTGTCGATATAGTTTCACCTTTGATGGTATTCCTTCATTCCACACACCCCTATCATCGATTTTGTTGCAAAGACAATGGCATCCTCTATCCTTTGTTCTTGGTCTTTAATATATATTTTTTCTTTTGAGATAATTCCATCATATTCGACATTTACATCCTCAAGCTAAAGGTCAACTTCTTCAAGTATTTTTGGTGACCTTCTTGAATCTTGTCTTCCTTCTCTTGGCCTCTTGGCGATGCATGACATGACATTGTAGCTGCAAATACATGTCATCCATCAAATTCTTACGATTCACCCAAATTTTATAGGATAAAATTATTTTACTTTAAAAATCGCCAAAAAATTATAGAAACTTATTTAAAATCCCTAGAAATTTGAATATTTTTACAAAAATATCACCAAACATTTAATAGTTGTAATTTTAAGAATTAGTAAGAATCACCTAGGTTTCTACACTTTAAGATAATTATAGAATCTTAAAATTTTCCTTGTTTCTTACTTCTTCAATTCTAAATTGCATTTCTGACTTTACCTCATCAATATTTAAGGCTTCTTCAACCTTCCTACATATTTCCTCTTCAAATATTTCATCAATGCTTGATTATGAATTGCATCTCGACGAACTCATCAAATTTTTAAATAATACCTTTTATCTCTTCATTACCCTTTTGCAATTTGGAAATTTTTTCTTTAGCTTCATCTAAATCATCTTGAATTTTATTCATTACCTCTGTTTTTGAGTCCTTGATCCATCTTCTTGAGAATATTATTTCAAATTCTTCCTATGTGGAGTGTAACCTAATATCTATCAATACTTTTCCACCATCAAAATAAAGCCTTCCCAAGAAGGGTTTCCATCATTTTTCTTTGTTAGCTTTTGAGGTTACTCTAAAAGTGTTTTCACCTTCCTAGGAAAGTGCTATCTCCTAGCCCCTTGGCGATGCTTCATGAACATATGGATGGTTCAATTTGGGTGGATGGTTGACTTTGGTTAGAGTGTTGACATGGTGCTCCTAGCTGTTGTTATATATGTATTTGGGTTACCATTCCCTGAATGCTTTTTGTTTTCCAGTGATTGATCATTGAGTAAGCTCTCATTTCTCCAAAGCTAATTTCTCCTTAAATTATGACATGTCCGTGGGTTGTTTTGGGTAAACTCACATGTTTCCCACTTGTTGACTTAAGGAAAATTGTGGGCACCTTTGAAAAAGGAAAAAAATAATTAAAGTGCATTAAATACATGATCCTAAGTGGAAAATACAGGTTTTGTACACCTATTCATGCCCTAACTTTTGCCCCCAACTACCTTAACTTCTTTCCTTAGGTATACATATGAGTCAATACTTGGGAAAACAAGAAAATAGTCCCTTAGAAAAGATATATTGGATGAATTGCAAGATGAGAAAAGCTTGGATTCACATTGTTGTTACCATGTTCAAAATCCCTTGGCCTTGGACATGTTGATGAAAAGGAATTGAAGTTCTTATACCAACATTTTTCGAATCTTTCTAGGTTAAGGCAAGATAAGCGAGATTATCACCCTAGGTTTATAGCCTTAACAAAAATATCAATTAGTCCTCAAGCAATATGTACTTGGGCCTAATGTTGTTTTATATGTTTGGTGTTTTATTAAAGAAAAATAAAATAAATGCTTGCAACACAAATTTATAACAGATTTAAGAAATAATCAGAAGACAAATATGAGACAACATTACACATCAAGTCCAAATGTAAGATAAAAAACTAACAATTATTTTATTGATTCAATTTTGAATTACAACCAAAAAATGTCTTTCATACTCCTGTGTGGGTAAGGACCAACGTAAGACTTAGAAGTCTAAGGTGGAATGTTACATCACACATAGACCACTGGTGTCTTCTAAGAAAAGACCAAGACTGAGAAAACTAGATCAACAAGACACAAATGTACCACTGCCTTGAATCTGTAAAATAATTCTAATTAACACTGAAAACTAATTCAGAAATCAAATTACAATTAATAGACTATCAAAACAAATGATTGACCTTTTGAAGCATGTCAACAATCTATGCTTCTTAGTCTTTCTTATTGCCACCTTTAATAAAACCCTGCCATCAACAAGAAGATCCAACCCTTATGTAATTCATAAATGAATGAAATATAAATATAATCTCACTTTAGAGAAAGAGAAAAACTTATCAGAGTTTGTGCCTCTCTATTCTCTCCCCCTTTGTCCCTCCATCAAGTCCTTTTTTTTATTCCTCAAAAGGTAGTTTGATTAGTTTAAACTACCTTTAGTTAGATAATTAACTAACTTTAGTTAAGTGGGACAAATTTTAAATAAATAATTATAATAAGGGCTTTTACAAATAATAACTAATAGGTGGGGACCCCCTAAATAACTTTATCAATTAATTTTCAGCATTCCCTTGTACCTCCATAAGCTTAATATGTGTCATACCATAAAATAAATGCACATCATCAAACCCCAAATAAATAATCATTTCATAAACACACTTATGACTCCCAAAAATAATTTAACCATGCCAAATATATATATATATGTTGTTTGTTGTCCAAAAAAGAGAGAATGAATATGTCTAAATCCAACTGCACAGTAAGAGTCATCATAAAATCAACTTAAAAGTTATATTTTTTGTGGGAGGCCATCCTCCTCTATCCATTATCTTGAGATGATTCCACCCTGTGTGTCTGTAAATCTTCCTTGGCATGCTTCTTTTCTTCATTTGTTAATGCTTCAAGGTGCGTATCACCAAAGGTGGTATTTCCTACTTCAAATCTTCGAGGAATGGAGTGAGAAGTAATATAATGAGAGGATTTCTTTGATGAAACAGAGCTAGGTGAGCAAGCCAGTTGTTTCCCTTTGCTTGGTTCAGGCTCTTGAGCTAAAGCTTTGGTTTTATTAGGTTGTTGAGATGACAATGCATGTGAAACCATGGAAACAATAGGTTGAAGTGGATGCTTAGGAGGAAGTGGAGGTAGTGGTAAAGATACAATAGGCCAACCATGATGATGAGGTTGAGGATTATGAACTATTTCATTCCGCCATCATTAACTGGAACTTCAAGTTGCAAAGACAAATGTGGCTCTATAGGAATGCCGATGATTCTAGGAAGATGTTGTAATGGGGGTCTGACAGGTGGTGGAGGAGGATTGATATACCCTTGACCAACTAGATTAAGAAGGCTGGTTTGTAGTAATTGGTTAAACTCCTCATATTCTGCATCAAAATGGAAAAATAATCTAAGTCTCTTGTTTCTTCCTTGTAACGTCCCCAACCACCCCAGGATGGGCCACATCAAACAACCTCAACTTATGTAGCTTTGAATCAACCAAACTATAACATCCACAACATACTACCGAGCAATGTTACTCTAAAATTTCGCTGCGCAGATTCTACTCCAATCACAAGTTCATGCAGTATCACTTGAAGTAACGCGTTTATCCTGAACTTGAGTCACACCATATAACTTGTAACAATGGAATAAACATTCTCCTTTTAACACAACCTTATGTAGCGAAAGTAACTCAATAACTGCACACACCAATGTACTAATCACATAGCACAACCATGCACACATCCATCTAGGCGACATGCACTAATTATGATTTCACTGTGTGCGGAGTCTATTTCCTTGAACACACACATGAAAAATCCAACCTCCTATGCACACAGGTTACTTTCCTACACACCTAGCTACCCAATCCTCTTCTTGATGACTCATAACCAAAATCACAATAATAACTTAACAAGCGAGGCTATCATCAATTGACATACTCATGCACAACTACAAATACAGGCTATAAGCACCATACTTACATGTACAAACAACATTAAAACAAATAACGACAATTACCTATATGCGATCACACACAAGAATTAACCCATATCAAGAATAGACAAATATGCACACAGTAAACAAGACAAGCACATAAAGAGCACTTATATTTTATGAAAGTCACCAATTGTGCACATAAATCAGACGTTCCTCCAAAACATAGACTCTGTTTCTCATAAGCTTTCAGAAATTGGTCACCCTTGAGCTGGGGCTTAACTCCACCAGGGAAAAAGGGTTCCTAGAGACAAGTTAATGTCTGATTCTCAACAAAATTGCTCACTCCTAAGTTCCTGCTGCTGCAACTATCCCACAGTCCCTCATTCCCCACTCATCTTCCACACCCGAGGAAGTGTGCCCCTTTTCTACTCAATTGTTCTTCAAATGCCCCACTTCCCTTCCCAGGGTTACCAATAATAGGCCAGATAGGAAGTCTCTGAGCCTTGCGGCTAATGCTTAACGCACCAGGGAACAAATCTCAACAATACTCTCACCTGGAGAGTATGCTTATGGGTTTGAAAACCACTTCACAACAACCAATCTCTCACCCAGAGTGTAATATCCCTAGGCCGAACCCAGTTGTAAATGTAAATACAAATGTATGTAAGATAGTGAGCTATTTGATATCATTTTTGTATGCACCTTTCATGGCATAGTGTGCACATGTACTGCGCAGTAAAATGAGGAAGTGTGCACATTGCAGGATACCGTGCATAGCAACTTAAGTGTGCATGATATTGAGGTCAGGGAGCCTTTGTGTATATGATGTGTTTTATAGGCTGGTGAGCCTGTTATTATAAGCTAGGACACTTATGTTTTGATTAGGCCGGAGAGCCTAGATGTGAAAGGCCAGTGTGCCTATTTTTGTATACGTCTCATCATTAATATAAATACATCGTTGCACGCAGACCGACCATGATAAAAGAGTATAGGGGACTAAAAGTTAAGGAAAAGGGGCTAAGCTAGGGAGCTTAAGCCAAAAATGAATATTATTTTAATATTTCTTTAAAGTATAAAGTATAGATAATTATTTTATCCTAAGTTCCAAAGTTGGGGACAAGTGGGCCAAAGTAGCTCCCAACATGACAAGTGTAAAGTTGGGGACAAGTGGGCCAAAGTAGCTCCCAACATGACAAGTGTAAAGTTGGGGACATGCATACATATTGTTGGGACTTAGTTCATTTTGGAGGATTTTTCAGTCATCCATTCATCCATACCAGGACCATTCAGTCACACAGTCATCTATCCTCCATACTTCATGTCATTATATCAGAACCTGTATCCATAGCCATACTTGTTGGTGTAGCTGGTTAGCTTGGGAGTTGGATTGAAGAAGCGGGTTGTTAGGCCCATGGGATACTGAAGAGGTGGGTTGTCAGGCCCGTGAGCAATTCTCTGGGTGGGAGAATTGCTGGGAATTGATTTTCTGAAGGTGCTAAACTGTAGCTACAGGGCTTTGCGACTTCCTGTCTGGCTTGTTGCTGAAGCTCAGAAAGGAAGTGGGGCAGCCGAAGGACTGTTGAGTAGAGAAGGGGCACACTTTCTGGGGTGGGACAAGAATGTGGGGAATGAGGGACTGTAGGCTGTTAGTTGTGTTGCCACCTGTGACAGAGTATTTTTTGTTGTCTATGAACCATTAGCCTGGTTAGGAACCCCTTTACCCAGGTGGAGTTTAGTCCCAATTCAGGGGTGACCCGTAGTGTGGTCTAAGGCTGGGAGGTTCGTGGAAGGTCTGCATGCAGTTGGTGATACTCTTACCAAGATAAGTGTCAACTGTGTGATAAATTACATGTTGCATTACAATTTACGTGTTTATTTTTATGGGTTTATCCTATGTGTGGTTATAACTGTCTATATATTTATGGGTATTTCCTGTGTATGCTGCATGTATACGTTTACTGTTATTTTAGTGTGAATGCATTCATTTACAATATGTATTTTTTTTTTACGTTATATATATATATATATATATATATATATACATGCAAGAGTTCTGTGTGTATATGTTTTAAATGCATGTAGTTCGAAAAATGTATGTGGCATAGCTCAGTTTGATGCTGGGTATGTTACAGTATGTTCCACAGAGAGAACGAAGGAGCTCTCTCGTGTAGCATGCCTCGACATGGGTGGCCGAGGATGTTACATTATGCTATCAGAGCTAAGTGAAGTGTCAGAGTAGTGGCATTGCCCGACCTGTTGGTGGCTGGGGACATTACAATATGGTATAAGAGCTTCAGTTTTCAACACTGAGCCTGGATGGGCCGTGCAAGTTGAGTTGAAGCGAAATGTCATATAGAATTTATTTCAAAGTGTCCAAATTTCGAGTTGCAGAGTCTCCATGGGAAAAAGTAACAACAATTGTGCAAAATTGGGAAAATAACCAATTTTTGTTGTTAAATTCATGAGAAAATTGAGAAATTCGGCCAAGTGGTGCGATATTATTGATTTAATATCTGTTCTAGCAAATTTAGACTTGGAATTGGTCAAATTTGATGTTACGGTGAAGTCATGACAGTTGGAGCGATTTTTATAATTAAAATTCTCAATTCGTGAATTGAGTTTGGGAAAAATTCATTCCAGAAATGTCAACCCACAACGATTTCCAGAAAAAGAAGTATTTCCATCCACAGAGGTCAATATTTTCTCGCTAGGCGAGAGAATAGCAATGCTAGTTACAAATTCTGTTCCATAGTATATCAATGTATTTATATGAAGTAGTTAAAAATTGCATAGGGTCTTTGTTACAGAGGTTGAATTGGTGTTATCGGGGTGAAATTGAATAAATTTCATAGTTGCAGAATGGCTATGGTAAAAATTGAGAAAAAGTTAAGCAAAAGCCCCAATTTTTGCAACGGAATTCACAAGGAATAGATGTGCATAAAAATAAATGTGCGCAGGTGGGCACACAAAAAATGCATGATGCGTAGCAAAAATCTTGTGATATGTAAAAATTGGGTGTCGCGCAGAAAATGTTGGCGTGCTGGAGCGCGCGCGGAAAAGTGTTGGTGTGTGGTTGTGCGCACTATATTTTGGCATTGCGCAAAAAAGTGTTGGTGTGCAGTTACACACACTAAATTTTGACTCCGCGCGGAAAAATGTTGTTGCGTAGTGTGCACATGCATAAAACGGTGCACGTGGTGCACACACACACATTAATGGCGCGCGTGGTGTGCACAACATTGGAAGAGCACATAGGAGTTTGATTGGTGTGCATGCAATGTGGGTATATGTTTTCGCGCGACAATTTAGTTAATGGTGCATGCAGAATATTGGTACGCGATAGGGGCATACTAAAATTTGGTATGGAGCAACACGTAGAGTGAAATGCATGAGAAATATCAGCGCGCGATACAAAAACTATGTGCAACAAATAATAGTGCAAGAACCAAAAATGCGCGCATTGAATTTTGGCATGCACCACAAAAGTAGTACGCTCCAATTATTGGTGCGACATAGAAGTGATGCATAATGGTTATAGGTGCGCAGAGCGCAATTTACATTGTGGTGTTGCTGCGCATGCTAAATATGGGTGTACATGTTGATATTTGTGCGCGCGAAGTTGTTTGGAGGGTGAACAACAACATAAAACCAACGATTCTCTGCGACGTTTTATATCATTTGAACTTCATCTTTTTGCAACATGTTTTTGAGGCCCCTAAGAGCATTTTTAACTACTCAAAAACCACGAGAACAAAGTATACCAAGGTCTTGGTACACTTTGTCTCTGAAGCTCAAATAAAAGAGCTCAAAGAGAGATTTCTAATAGTGTAAACCATTAGTCAAGAGGAGCTTTTATGAGAAAGTTACAACACAAACAATGAAGGGTAAATTTTAAGACCCAACTAACTTCAAAGAGCCATAACTTTCTGCTCAAGAATCGGATTGAGGCACAGGAGAAGTCAATGGAAAACTATTGAGCCATAGAAGACAGTTCCAAAGATGAATTAAATTTCCGGGCATGCTAAAATTGTTTAATATGGAAAAGAAGGTACATGTACCATTCCAGACCAAAAACACGAATTGGCGCAGAACTTCAGCATGCTGTAACTAGCAGTTCGAAAACCAGAAAAAGGTAAAAATTGGAAAGAGTGTTCATAATATGTAAATTAATAAACCCAATTGAGATCCTATGAAAATTTCAATGGAGTAGGTGCAAAAATGCATATTTATAGTGCAAAGTTGTGCCAAGTTGAAGAATGAACATAAAAAAATTAATGGGCAATTTTCAAATAGCCATAACTTTGTGCTCAGGACTCGGAATTGAGCATGGGAGCAGGCGTTGGAAATGTGTTGGACAATGAAATCTAAATATCCACATAGAAAATTGATCTGGGCATTCAATTTTTCAGGAAATCAGTAGAAAGAATTCTGATATATTATTGAACCAGAATGGTTCATATTTTTCTTGAAATTGTTAAAACAGTTAGCTTGACAAAGTTTTGGTGGCTGCACATTTTGTAGAGTTAACAAAAAATAGATCAGATCAGGATCAACATAGATTCCATAGGAATGGATGATGCACAAGGAAATTACAGCCATGAATATGATATTAGAGGGATGGATGTCCATTTGGGAAATGGAGGAACAAACTCCAATGGACATGGAGAAAGAAGGGACAAAAACATGAATATGGTTGATATCATTAGAAATTTACAGAAGGATGTCCATAAAGCTGATAATGAAAGGCTTATGAGAGCCAAGGAGCAACAAGAGGACTTCAACATGAAGTTAATGCAGAGCTTGAACATAATAGAAAATAAATTGGATAAGGAGAGTGGCTCAAGAAAATCAGGAAATCATAGGTCTCCTGATGAGAAAATAATAACAAGAAGTGTTCGCAGACATCACCATCACTCCCCGAGGCATTCCAATAAGAGGGAACACAACAACTCAAGTCCATCCCCCGTCAAGAAGCATAAAAGGTCTGGGGTGGATGAGCTACGAGGAGAAATGAACAAAATCAAACCTCCTACATTTGATGGTGAGCACAAGAAGGATGAAGATGCATAGAAATGGTTGCTGGGCATGAGAAAGTATTTTCAATTGCATAATTATTCATCTCATGCAAAAGGTAGAATTTCCATCTATCAACTCAAGGGAAAGGCATCCATGTGGTGGGATCAACATGTGCAGGTGAAACACATTAAAGAGAAAAGTGTTACTTGGAGGGAATTCAAGAAGTATTTCGAGAAGAAATACTTGAAATAAGAGATACTATGAAAATAAAATAAAAGAGTTCATTGAACTCAAGCTTGGGAGTATGACCATAGATGAATATGAGAGAAGGTTTTTAGAACTGCCGAAGTATGTTTCTTTCATTAAGGATGAGACAATTAAGATTCAGAGGTATTTGAGTGGATTGCCATCATTTATCAGTGACAAAATATAGTATGATGATCCCAAGACATTGGAAGAGACCATAAGGCGAGCTAAATGCCTATATGATCAACAAAAAGCAAGGCCAACTTTCCAAAATGCTTGGGAAGACAAAAATAAATTCAAGATGGATCAGAGGAAGAAGGGAACTAAGCCACCATTATTCAGAAATAATCCTCAGGGACAACCAACCTCTAGAGAACCCAGAGCAATTGAGGTAGGGGGTCAAAGGCCAATGCAACCACCTATTGAATGTTGGGGTTGTAAAGGAGATCACATGTTCAAAGATTGTCCTCACAGAGCTGAAACAATGGGGGAGATGGGCAGAAATGTACCAAGGATCTATGCAACTCTGGACAACAAGCAAATAGAGTATCAATCACAAAATTCCCCCAAAATACACTAAGGCCAACAATATAATAATAAAAAATTCAAAGGATCTTCCTTTGAATAATGGATAATAATAAAAAATTCCCCCAAAATACACTAAGGCCAACAATATATATTGCATGCCTTCAACCTGAAACTTGTCACCTTCATAAGTAGATTTAAGCCACTTGGTGACTTGTTCCCTACTTTTGAGAACTTAGGATAAAATAATATATCCGCCACTTTACACTTTTTCAAAAGTATTATTAAAATATTCCCCCCTTTTCCCTTTTTCGATGGAGTTGGCCCCTTATCTCTTTTCGTCTAAGTTTGTCTGCGCGCAACAATGTAATATTATATTAATAACTGAGTATAATTATAGGGATAGGCGCACTGGCCTATTTATGTCCCAACTCACCAGCCTCATACTCACAGAGGCTCTCCGACCTCAATACATATCCAGTCATATATATATAACTTAGTTCTGTGCTCACTTCCAGTCATTACTGCGCACTTACACAAGTGCGCGAACACAGTGCAATGTGTGCACTTACCCAGGTGTGTGCAACTATACATAAAATGTGCACACCTTGTCTTGATAACACTTCTCCATGCACTACTCAGATGCGCACAACATCAAAACTTAGTGCCAACAACTCACCAACCTAAATGTACATTACATTTACACTTCGTACCAATTGGCTCACCAATCTATATGTATAATTACAAAGGGTTCCGGATCAGGGACATTACATGTCCCTTTTCCAACCAACTTGCTGTCCTCTATTCCAATTGCCTTTGTTTCCCCTATTATCTCCATTAGATCTATTTCTCCCATGATTGAAAAAACTCATCTATTAAACATGAAGACTTGATTATAGTATACATACAACAACAAGTAAAACATCAAATATATTTTTGCACTTAACATAATTTTTAGAAGTGGCTTTGACTCAATCAATAATCAAGCACACAATCTATTAGAGATGAGTGAGAAGAGTAATTTAAAATCAAACCATTTTCTTTGTTTTGAAACACATCTAGACCTCATAACTCATACAAATAATATTTATTCAAGAACATGGGATTTATAATGAAATTGGGAAGATGAAGGATTTTGTAATGGATGGAAAGTGAAAGTAGATGATAATAAAGATAAATATATGTTTATAATGAAAACATATCAGTTGACAACTTTCAACCCACATATCAGTGCTTATGCCCAATGCAAATCAATAATTATATTATATATGCTACACCAAGTATCATTATGGTTGACTATTACCATATCTCCATCCTTGCTTAAAAAATTCTTGAATTTGCTTATATACTAGGGGGAAAGAACATGAATTTAAAATGAAACGTGATATTGGAAATTTAGGAACAATTTATGTAAAGTGGAAGTATGAAAGGGATTGGAGCTAAAAACAAATAAGCAATCAACCATTTCCAAAACTTATGACATTTTTTTTCAATATTCATTATCTTTTGTCATCCTAGACTTGTTCTTGGATGTTGAATATATAATCATGTAATAGAGTTCATGGTTCAATACTAAACTTACGAATAAACAAACATTTGACAATTTATCTTTTTTCAATTCTACCTTTAACCATAGATGCAACAGTCAACATATATTCTTCCTGTCAAATTGTTTATACCAAACTGTTAGCAACCTTCCTCTTTAATAGAATATAATTTTTATTTCATACAACAAGGGGAGAAAAGATGAAGTTTGAATGATATATGTTTTTGGGAATTCAAGAATGATGTATGACAAATGAAATAATGAGGGATTTGGTCTTGCGTATAAGATAGAAAATATCTCTTACTCCTTTATGACTTGACCATATTTTTCATTCCAATCCATATTTAAAATCAACATGCCTATAAATCAATAACCAAATTGTGTTTAAAACTTCAACAACTTATTCCAAACAAGTTCTGAAACGAATAGGTATCATAATGATTCAACACAAAACTCGCCACATTATGGCTTTTAGGAGTCATCATATAATCTAGAAGCAAAATATTACAGTGAATCTAATATGCCTTCATGAATTGATAACAATTGGTTCCAATGTTTCAAAACCAATTAAAAACCATTGTAGTATAATTGTGTGTGTGTGTGTGTGTGTGTGTGTGTGTGTGTTATATACACACACTAGCATGTACATTTATTCATCAACAATCATCAAATCATGGTTTTGGATCTCCAAGACATGCAAAGAAGTATTAATGTTGGCCTCACATTCAAACTTTCTCTGTATAAAAAAGTGTCGAAGTATCAGGCCAAACGAATCAGAATATACAAAACCTCATGAATCTCAGGCTTGATACTAAACATGAAAATTTTCCCATATTATGTACAAGACTTTAAAATATAGGGTTTGGAAATACAACACCCATAACCAACTAAATTTTCACACTCAGGGTCGAGAGCCTAAGATAGGGTTATGTTATCAAAACCAATTGTATGGGTAGGATGACATCAATCATGGCATGTCAAAAATTTCCTTTTAATGCCACTGCCTCAACATGTAGAGTCTAACAATGGGTATAAAATCGTGAAATCGTTATCTTAGAATATGGGTTTGAAACCCATCAAGAAGGAATATAGTAAGCATAAAAATAAAACAACCTTCAGATCTTTCTTCAATATTTTTCTTGAGATTAATAAAATTCACGAGTGGAAAGGTGGTTGAAACGTTTGAGTGGATTTCTTTTAAGAACATAGGTGATACTATATGAAAACAAAAATTGGATCTATTTACATCGAACTCAAATAGTTTGAACTCGAGATACTGGGTTTCGAAACAAGGGTTTGAACAAGAACCATTTTAATCAACACAAAGCAAGAATTATGGGTTAATCTTGTTCCGAAATATCCCAAATCAATTTGAGAGGAAGGACAAGAAAAAACACACTTAGATAACCAATCATGAGCTATTTTAAAAATTATTACTTCAAAAAGAATGTGCATTCGATGAATAACAAGCTAGAATATTCATACCTTTTCTAATGCTTCAAATTCTTCTGCAAAATTAGTGCTATAGTTACCATAACCACAAAAAACGAGCTCTTTACCAGACTGGTGTTACCTCGACGACTCAGATGTAGAAAATAAAATGGAAAAATGAATAACGAGGGTAGTATACCTAAAAACATGTAGCGTAAATGCCCTCACTCTAGCACATTGAATGCATGGCGGTGTCACTTCGTTCAAAACCAATATACACAATAATCCCTAATCCACATTAGATTCCTCTTTCCACCATCAAAGAACCACAAACCATGAGTGGTGCCAAGTGTACAAGAAATCACATGCCACCTTGACCATGTTGATAGCCAGATTAATTTTCAATTCAAATGAAGGCTGAAAGCTTTACATCGGGCGTTGTCACTTCAACCTCAATTAAAACAAATCATCGATGAAATGGATACATATATTTCAATTTGAGTGTTGAATGTAAAGCTTAAATGATAGCGAACACTATATAGTATCAACCTTGAGTTCATATATTATACCATATGTAATATGAATTGAAACTTCAAACCTTTATATTGCATCATGCCACCTTTGCCTAATAAGTCTAATACATCCTCATAATATATATGTTTGTGATATGAAATATGATGGCATTTGAGTTTGCACAAAATGTTTTGCATGCTAAACTATATCACACTATTTCATATATATATTTTAAAATGAATTTGCAAGTCTTTTTGAATCATATAATGTAGTTTATTACCCAAACATTGTGGCCTGTACTTGTCATGATGTTGTGTGATTTTGAAGAGAAATATAAACAAACCTTTTCTGATTTGTGATCACCACAAACATAAGTTTCAAGAAAATAATCACGATATAATATCACCTTATGGGTATAGATGTATGCAACATAAGAGATCTTTTGAATCTTTATGGGCACAACCTTTGTCTTCCTTTTGCAACCAAATTAGAAGTGGAACTCATAATCAAACTGAAGGAAGAAAACATTATCACTGTGTAACATAAATGAAGCTATTATTTACTTTTCACTAGACTATTAATGCTTCTATCTTCAAGAATACTTGAAAATAGACATCCTTTCTTTCTCCCTAGGGGGTCCCACCTACTAGTTATATATTTATATCATAGATAGTAAAAAAATTAAGTGTGCCTTGCAACTATTTGTTGGCTATGATACTGGTGGCGAGTTTACGAGTCAACATAACACACTTTTGGCTGAGTTGGGTTAAAACCTATCAAAGTTTTTTCTTAGCCACAACAAAGCTAGAGACTATAGGTGGAGCATAAGCATGCATGTGGTCTAGGTTGAAGGAACCCAAGCTTTGGTGACGAAGGTGGTAGTAGAATTAATTAGGTACTATATTTTGATATTCATGTTTATTTAGTAATAAATATTTTTTTATCCCCCCCACCAAATCAGATTACAATGGTTTTCATTATTGTTAATTATATTTTATATGAGGATTGGATTGACCCCCTAATAGTTAGTTAGAATCAATTGTCATAAATTCATACTATTATTTGAAAATTTGATTTGAATTTATGTTTATATGCTTAGATTGGCTCTAGGAATGTTGGTTGTTTCTATTGTGTAAGTTCCAAAGAATGAGTTAGAATTGCAAGAGGTGCTCTGGATTGCATACATGAAGCGAAAAATGATTATTAACTTGATCACAAGTTTTCCCCCTTTCCTTTCCTTCTAGGTAGTTACTTTTGTGACTAATTTATTTTGGATGGAAGATTGTAATATTTCTCCCACTCTGTCAGTGATTAGCCCTAAGTTATTGGGGATTTTTCCCTCTAACAGAACTGGTGGCCATACTAGGGAAAAACTCATTTAGTTTTTTCGGTTAAGGTCCTTCTCCTCTATATTCTAGTTTATTGATATTTGATCTTATTTTTATTTGTGTTATTTCCCCTTGCTTATTATTGTAAAAACAAGAATTTGTAGGTGCAACCTATTTGACTTGGTTTTTCCTCCCTTTTGGGTTTAGCTCCTGAATTTTACTTGATACAATTGTGGGTGCCCACTAGTGTTTTTCACTAAAATCGTGGGTGCACGCAGATTCTCTTTACAGAACCCGCGAACATGTCCCGTTAGTGGCAAAATTAACCTGTGCTTTGAATCTTTTTGCCCAGTTTTTCTTCATGTTGCACGATTTAGTTTCTAGAGGTTCAATAATTTGGGGTGCAAAATTGTTATGTGAATTTAATAGCTTTGGTATTTATTGAAATAGAAAAAAAAAGAAAATATTTTCTTTTATGTTCTAGGTGAATTATAGTAACACTTTTTATTTGTAATTTCCTTTTGTATAGTTTTCAGTTTGTAGGTTGCACTAATTCAATTTGGAAAGAAGAAATATACACTTCTAGATTGCTTAACTTGATCTCTTGAGTCATTTGTTTTTGAGGTTTAATAAAGAGTGTCTATATTTATAGAAAGATATGAATAACTACTATTTGAAATTTATCAATGTCTTTATAATTTCAACATTCTTAAGGTTTTCATGACATCACAAAGTTTTCATTCCATTTCACTTGAGTAAACAACAATTCTAAAACAAACTATTAATATTTAAAATGAATTAGACTATTTTCTTTATAGCAAACACACATAGTCTAAGTTTAGAGCCTTGGTGTAGGTTGAAGAGTAAACCCTCCATAGATGCAAAAACAAAACTAGAGTCACTAGTGAGTGTTGTAAATCTAATAGAAACAACACCATTTGTCGAGAAAGCGTGCCTCACATGTGTTTCAGACACAAGGTTAATGCTAATAAAGTATTGAGATTATCCCCTCTTTGCTTGTTTAGTGGGATATGCATGTACGAAAACTTCAGTTCAAGTGGAAAGTCATTGAGGTGACACCATTTCTCTAGAGTTTCTGGTCTACGACTAAGTCCTATGTTCCCTGTTCATTCATAGAAACCCGATCCATGAATATTCTGCTCGAATTCCTATTGCAAACTGATAACCTTAGTGGTATTTCTATAGTTTTTCACTGCACGTGGGAAGTTCTTGCTGTATTTAAGACATACACATAACATCTACCTCAACTCCCCTGGAGGGTGCCCATCCTCTTGAGGGCACTTGCACCTTGGGTGTCTATTGCATGAAGGTTACCATAACTGTATCTCACACCTTCGCTAGTTGGATGTAATGTTCCTGACTTGGCTAGTCTAGGAAACGCTGCTAATGTGTGTGTAGGATCAAAGGTTTACAACATATAAATGATCATACAAGTAATAAACGCGACAAAGGACTGCAAAGTTTGTATTATGATATCTCCGTGGATTACAAAATGGTCGAATGCGACTGAATAAACTGACAACACTCGACTAGATCAATAGACAAAGGATCTTAGCCGGAATACAAATAAGCAACTGCCGCTAAATAAAATAACAACACTCGGCTAGATCAAAAGACAAAAGGATCTTAGCCGAAATACAAATAAACAACTAAAATACAATACCCGGAATATGGGAGCACTACGGAATCAATGAAGAATGATGGAAGACCTGGATGATCTTCTCGGTGACTAGGGTGTGTCTTTCAACACTGAAATCAACCAACTGGTGTCTTCCTCCTGGAATACACTGAACGATCTCTCCTGAGATGCGCCTCTTCTCCTCAATGACAAGTCATAATCTGCATAATGATGAATTAGGTCGCTGACTCTTCTCTTATAGCTTTCCAAAACCCTAATTCATTGCTGAAACCCTAATTCGTTGTTGACCTTTTCCCTCNTTAGCCGGAATACAAATAAGAAACTAAAATACAATACCCGGAATATGGGAGCACTACGGAATCAATGAAGAATGATGGAAGACCTGGATGATCTTCTCGGTGACTAGGGTGTGTCTTTCAACACTGAAATCAACCAACTAGTGTCTTCCTCCTGGAATACACTGAACGATCTCTCCTGAGATGCGCCTCTTCTCCTCAATGACAAGTCATAATCTGCATAATGATGAATTAGGTCGCTGACTCTTCTCTTATAGCTTTCCAAAACCCTAATTCATTGCTAAAACCCTAATTCGTTGTTGACCTTTTCCCTCCAAGTGACTTTTACTTTATTTTATTATTCCTTGATTTTTATTTTTATTTTTTAAGTTAGCGTCACTTTTTTTATTTAGGTGTTGATTTTAAGGTTTTTCTGAGCTACTGTATGAGTTTTGAACTCCATGCTTGAAAGCTGTTGTAATTTTGACCTCGTTTGAAAAAAATGGTGCTACTGGCAACACAACTTTTTGATTTGGGGGTTGATTTTCATGTTTTTGATGCAAAAATATGGGTTTTTTGGGCCAGAGTTCTCGTTTTGAGGTCACAGTTCTCATTAAGTTGGTAACTTTGTTATTTTCCTACAATGACAAGAATCTAATGTCAAAATTAACAAGTGATAATGCCAAAATAAATCCCTCAACAAGTAGATTAAATTGCACTATTAGAGCATTAAATTCCACGGTGAATTAGTTAACATGAGTGAGTGTAAAGAGGACATTGTTGCAACCCTAATCATTGTAACTAACAATTTATTACATTAGTAAGAAGAACTCAACAAAATGATATGCCCTTAACCAATAGAGTAGATAGGAGCATGTAGAATCCAATCCAAACTTTATAAATTTCAATCCCTCAATTTTCACATTTATCAATGCAACAATTTACGTTCTCCAATGTGACTAAGGCCTTGTTATTGGGTAAATGGAGTCTCTTTCTTGAAGAATAGGTTAAGCAACCAAGAAGAGAAGATGATGGTTAAACCCTTATAAAACCCAAGGAACCCATCTCTTTCCAAATCGTTTAGCCTAGAAATCAAGATGAACTAGGGCTTAAAATTCTTCTAGGGGTGTAAACCCTCTTACTCCCACTCCCTAGAGGAAATAAACCTTAGCCAAGCCTTGCAAAAAGTGTGTAAACCCTTTTAATCCTTGTGGAAAACCTTGTATTCCTTCAATAACAAAGAAGAATAAATTTTGGTGGATGGTGTAACCCCTTTTACTCCTCCTAGCGTTTAAAATATTTCCTTGAACTTAAACAAGCAAGATAATAGATTGCATAAATTACTCACCAAATCCAAGAGAAAGCATGCAAGGAACCCTTACTACCAAATATTATCCAACGATTTTCTAATAAACACCATCAAGAGAAAATCACTAGCCTTTAAATGCTCCAAAAACAAGTCTTTGCATCCATTGCACTAGAAAAAAGAGAGGCTGGAATTTTCAAGAGAGTGGAATTTCTCTCCAAGTAATGAGTTATCCAAATGAAAATGACTTGCCTCTATTTATAGAGGAAACCAAAGTCTAATTTGTCCACATTTACAATTAAAACCTTAATTTTAGGTCAAAACTAGAGTTACAATGCTTAATTAGCAAGTCAATTTGTTATTTTTTCCCACATAGGCTACAAAATGATAAAAAATAACAAAATAATGGCACGCAAGACCATAAATCTCTTCTCCAAGGTGGCACATGTGAAGGTAACCCTCCAAAGGCTAGGACATCATGCTACAAAGGTGCCATGTCATCCCAAAATCAAGCAAAAGTCTGGGGTACATGCCCACAACACCACCAAGTGCACTAAACATGACACATGACCCCTAAAAAATGTGACGTCATGCTGCAAAAGGGGAACATTTGGGCATAGGAGGGTGATGTCACCTCTTGTTCATAGTTTCAGGCCTCATTCATGTGCTAGAGACATCATCCAAGGTGCAACACTCATCATCCTAGGCGTCCTATGTGTGGGACACAACATTCACCCAATGGGATTTCATGCCCCTATGAAGGTCCAAGTGGTTTAGTTCCTTCATGATTGATTTTCACTGGGCAAGGTCCTGCAAAGATAAGAAAATACGCCCTCCAAGGGTCCACAAGTCATATGAATCATTCCAAGTAAGACACATTTAATAAAAGAACCACCCAAACAAGTGCATTAAATCCTCTCTTTTCAAATTAAACAAATGCTCAAAGACCTTATAAACTTTTCCAAATTTAGGTATGGGAGGGGTGTCATGGTGCCCTATTCGGTAGGCCAATCCCAAAGTCAAGGAATGTTTCCCAATAAGACCCTCTCTAGATCATGTATGAGTATGAGGTGGATTGGGGAAATACTCTTGGGCATGGGTTTCTTGACATATCAAGGGCTCATATTGTCTCATTTATGGGTGCCTTTGTTGAGGCTGCGCTGCTTCCCTTCTTTTGAAATGCAACATTTTTCAAAACCCCTTTATTTACCTCTTTTTTAAAATACAAACGTTGAGTACTATACACAATGGAAATAAAAGAACACCTCAATGCCACTTGAAGTTAGAGCACATTGGGTGCTATGTGCACTGGAAAAAAAAGAGCACCGCAATGCACTCCCCCTTCAAGCGAGACACTTTTGTTTTATTTTCTTTTAAAATTCTTTTATTCTTTTTTTTAAAGAAGCATTTCATGGATCTTAGGACCTTATGGCAAGCATCTAGAAGGATCAACTATGGATTTTTATTTTTACAGTGTGAGCTGCAACACCTCTGGGCCTTTATCCCCTTCTTCCCATGAAATGAGGTACAAACCCTTCTTGGGGTCAATGAACCCAAAAACCCAAAATATGAGGAAGCATAGGGGAAGACGTGTGGAAAGTGGTGAATATGAGTGGGAACGGTACAATGACCCTTCAAGGAGACCCCCCAATAGCAACATTTTTCCTGGGGGTGGCCAAATTACTAGGATACCATGACAACCACCAAGGTGAAATAAGGAAAAAGTTATAGCTTCCAAGAAAATGTTCCATAATCAAGAAAGGACTCTTTGTAACATGATCAAATGACTCAAATATTAAAGTAACACTCACAATGAGACTGAACTTGTTACCTCATGACGCAAAACTTGTTGTCTTCTATGGACCAATTTGGTGTGGCAGACGCTACTATGCTGTTGACATTGAGTGGTGATGTGTGGTGCAGAGGAGGGGATATTCCTACTCAATGTGGGCTCTGTTGGTCAATCTGGATTTCGACACTCCATGTCTAGTACCTGCGGGCCTCAAGACATCATCTCCATAATTACCCCTAGGATGGGGCAGTAACATGCAATATTGAGTCTTCACTTATAGACTTCGCCATCAAGATGGATATTGTTGAAGATATCAAGGTTGAAAATATTCATGTCCCTTTAACTTTCAATGGATCTCTTGTTTTGGATTTTCATTATATGTTCTTGGTATTGTTTCTTCTTGGGTGTAGAATTTTGAGTTGGATTCTTGGTTGCTAAGGGATCATGCTTTATACATTATTTAACCTAGTTAGGCATATTATGAAGTTTTCATATAGGTCAGGATTTTATTTTCTTATGATGCATTAATTTTTTTTTCCACTTGAATTTATTGTAGGGTTGACCCTGTTGGATGTTGGTGCATAAGCCTTTTCTATATGCAGTTTTCCCCACTATGACATAAGATATTTCCTATGATGGGTTGCCCTAGTCTAGCATCATTTTGTCATATGGTGCACATCCTATTAATTTATGGTAGGAGTGGGTGCCCTTATAGTTTGAGATTGCATTATGAACCTCACTTAACTTTCTCATCTACTTATGACCATTTCCATGGGAGCTCCCACTATTATAATTGGTTTGTTTTGCATTTTTTGTGCTTATCGTTGCATGTGTTGTTTTTCCTAATTCCTTATTGCAGTTTACCACACTATGCTCACTTCCTTTGAATCCTTAATTTTCACTTGCCTTTGTGTTACTTGTTTCTACATTTTATACCTACTCTCCCGGGAAGAGACATGCTAATGAGTGTCCATTTGCTTCCCAATATTTGTTTTGCATTTTGTTTTGCACATGTTTTTTATGTGTACTTGGAACATAGATGCATGCCTAGTGACACTCATCTTTTCCATTGTATTATGACATTCTTTTATTCCTTTTTAGGAATTTCTAATACAAAAAAGACAAAAAAATCGCATATTTATAAAAAGAGAGGAGGGGGGGGGTGGAGAATCAAGATCTTCATTATGTTTTGAATATAAAGCAACAAGTCACTAATACTTCCTTTGAAAAAAGCACATGTATTATGTTAGTCTACCACAATTAGGGTTAGTAATTCCTTATGAATAATACCATGATTATGAGTTTTTACACTCCTTCGATTATTTACTCTTCCAATCACTCTCGAGATGGCCTCAATTCCTCCTGTGTTGTTGTCTTATATGATTGTCATTTTTGGTGTCTATTGCTACTCAAGTTGCTATTGTGTATTGCTTATGTTCAAAGGTTGTTTTAGCTCGAGTCGACCTTTCCTTAGTTTTCTTGACTATCCATGTCGACCTTCTTTATTATCAAGTTTCCCTTTTCATCTATTACTAGTGTTTTTAATCATGCTAATGTAGAAGGATTCATTATTTCCTTTCCATTGGCGAGTATTCTCCTATCGACTATGAAACATTACTTTGGGAGGTAGACTTAGAGTCATAACACCCTGACACTTACTTTTCTCACTGCTTTGTGGTCTTGTGCTTATGCTCATCAACAATTTTCATTATTGGTCACTGATTGAGTGGTTTCCCTTGTGTTCAATGGTGAGACCTTTATTTTCACATAGTGGGATCCATGTTGTACCTTGGATTTCACTTTCATAATTGGTGGAATTACTTTCCTTTGTTAGCAATATTCATCTTTGGTTGCTACACAAGGGATTTTCTTTGTGCACTATTTTCGTCTAGCGCATATAAAAAACATACTATGTGGTGCATTCTATCCAGTTATTGCCTAATACCTTGCAATCATATTATATTATTGATACCTTCTTGTATTGGTTGATGGGGGATGACTTAATGCCCTCCTTTCTATAGATCTCTTCCCATCAACATCGACTCATTTTCTCCAAAAATGAGATTTAGAGTTCATATAGTACCTTGGGGCTTACAATGATTAGTGGTGGGTTCCATCGCTATTTACAATGGGTATATATTAGGGACTCATGATCAATAGATTATACAAGTGTTCGACATCAATACATTTATTCACTCTTCCTAGATTGTACTATGTACCTTGGGACCCATTATCATCATCGATGGGTTGCCTTTCCTTTGTCAATGATATACATTAATGATCGACGATTAGACTATTTCTCCCATGTTCAACGTTAGATCATTCATTCCTATGTCTTAGAATCATACATTTGGAGTTTTTGGATTGAAGGCCTTGGTCCATAGTAACTTTTAATTATGGTGCTACTACCTACGTTTCACATGTTTTACCATCTATTTCTTGATATTGGTACTTTGGGAGAACCAATTTGTACTCCACATGTTTCTAGTTGTTCTCTTGATATATATTGAGAAGTAAACCCACTTTTTATTCCCTCATGGATACAATACCATTTTGACATGGATCCACCATGTATTATTTTGTGGCCATGGTTCTGCACTTGATATATATACTTCATGGATCCACAATGTACTTGATTGGTGGCCATGCTTGTTCTCACCTGATCATGGGTGTTCCCACCTTGGGGAAGAGAGTCATCTAATACTTTGGTTCTTGTTTGAAGGTACCTTTTTTTATTATCTCGTGTTCACTAGACTTCACCTAGGTTCACTTGTTTGTTTCCTCCACACTATTATAATGTATTTTGACCATAATATTCCTTTCTAACCTCATACATTAGGGGGAATCTATTATAGCTGTATTTGGGTCACCATTGCAAAAATGTGTCTTGTTGGCCATTCATTGGTCATGATTGAGTAATCTCTCCATAAGTTGCTTTCTCCTTAAATTATGATATTTCCACTATTTGTTTTGGAGAAACTCACTGGTTTCCCATAGGTTGACTTCAAGAAACTCGTGGGCCCCTTTGAAAAAGAAAAAAAATAATTAAAGCACATAAAATGAGTTCTCCTGAGTGGACAATATGGGTTTTGTACATCTGTGCATGCCCTAACTTTCGATCCCAACTACCTTAAATTCTTTCCTTGGGTATAAATACGAGTCGGGAAAACATGAAAGAGTCCCTAAACGAAGATATGTTGGAGAAATTGCAAGAGGAGAAAATATTGGATTTATATCATTGTGTCCATGCTTAGAACCCTTTTCCCATCAACACACTTTTAGCTTGAGTTGGGTATAAACCTCTCAAAGATTTTTCCTAGCCACAGGTGAGCCAAAGACTATAGGTGGAGCATAAGTAGGCATGTGGTCTAGATTAGAGGAACTTGGGATCTAGTGATGAAGGCGACAATATCATTAATCATGACTATATTTTTTTTTTCATGTTTATTTAATAATAAAGCTCTCTCTTATTCCCCCCCTCGCCCCCAAATAAGATTGAAATGGTTTTTATTATTGTTAATTATATTTTATTTGAGGATTGAACTAACCCCTTGATAGTTAGTTATAATCAATTGTCATAAATTCATACTATTATTTGATAATTTGATTTGAATTTATGTTTTTATGCTTAGATTAGCTTGAGGAAGGTTAGTTGTTTCCATTGTGCAGGTTAGAGAACACGTTGGAATTGCGAGAAGTGCTCTAGATTGCATATAAGAAGCGAAAAAGGATTATTAATGTGATTATAGGTTCCCCCCTTTCCTTTCCTTCTAAGTAGTTACTTTTGTGAATAATTTATTTTGTATTGAAGATTACAATCTTTCCCTTGCTTTGTCAATAATTATCCCTAATTTACTGGGGAGTTTTTCCTCCAACACCTAGGAGTTTGTGCCCTAGTCGACTTGTTGATAGCCCATTATGTGCACACAATGGGGGAGTAAGCTGCTCAACTAGATGAGGTACCTACCTAGGAGGAGTAGCACTGTGCATTTGGAGGAGGGCACTTAGCCCTTGGAGCTTAGGAACATGTGATATATACCTTTGAGGTTGGACACTTAACTTGAGTATGCTTGGGTCAATGAGCATACTTCATGCAATTTGGTGATGGACCCAAGCACATATGTTGAGGATGAGAATTGGATATTAGTGGCTACCTTGTTACATATGAGAGTAGCATTGGGCATATGAGAGGGCATGTGGTACACAACTAGAGGAGTGCCTCACACTAGGACAACAAACAATTGTGGAAGAAGGAGCATTGGACTAACACCTTTTTGGAGTGCTCATCATCTTGAAGGAGGGGCATTGAGACAAAGATCATGACTTGGAGGGAATTTCACTTTGGGGATTGGCTAAACCCTAGTTTGACACATGTGCATCCTTATATTGTATAGTGCTCCATGTGGGTTTGACTTGTTGGTTACTTCTATAGATGCATGTCCTTATTTTATGTTATCCCCCCTCTCTTACTTGTATATATAAGGGATTGGAGAGATCATGTATTCATTCATCATTTTGTTCTCTTCTTTGTTCTTGTCTTGGAGATGTTAGGGTTCATGAGGAAACCTTAGGAGCTAAACACTAAGGTTCATGAGGAAACCCTAGGAGAAGATAAGGGGAAATAAATATGTCTTATATGTTCTTGGAGATATTTCTCTTATGTGATGCTAGGTTTTGTACTATACATGTAAAACCTAGAGAAGAACATGAAGTTGAATATAATGATGGTTTTTGTGGTTCTTATTGTAGCACCATGGGTTTTAACTAATGGAAGATATAGATAGTGGAGCTAACACCTTGCATGGTTTTGGAGATTTGTTCTTATGTGATGTAAGGATAGGTCAAGATGATAGAGTTATTGTATTTTTGATTATCCATGGAGGTCTTGATGCTTGTGATGATGAAAGAGAGAAAGACCCAGGGGTTGAAGATTAAAACCCTAGGATA
>ML814393.1:191159-205899 GCA_009831015.1 Picea engelmannii | reverse complement strand
TTTTACCCTATTATCTCTCTTTTTGGCACATTTTCAATCCATCTTGGCCTAATAAAGACATTCAAAGGCATATTAGGTAATTTCTTATTTTATTTTTAATTGTTAAAAATAAGCAAGTTAAAATAATCAAATTCAGATTGTATCGATAATTTCAGGAATAACTCTTTCTTGTAATACATCGTTCATTTAGATGGTTGTAGGCCGAATTGGAGGAAACAGGGACGTGGGTTATGATCATGTCTTCATACAATGGTGTGTGTCCTCTTGGATGTGAGAAAAAGAGCCAGAAACCTGTCGATCAATGCTCCAATCAATGTGGGCATTAGTAAGCAATTCCACAACAACAAAATCAGAGATTCAAGTTGATTCACGAGCTCATGAATCATCGCTCAACCATGATCAAATCAACTTATCTAGGAGCTAGTTAGTTGTATCATTACTCCATGAGAGTACTTATAGGCTAAGTTGTTATATTTCATTTTGTATAAATAAGTTGAAAATGAAGCTTTGGAGGCATTTGAATATGAGATAGAACTTTTGAACTGAAGTTGTAAATATTTTTTTATGATTAATATAAGAACCATGATTTCCTTTAGCTAGTTGTCTTCTTCTTGTGTGTGTGCCAAGCCTTGAGGCCCCCCTTGCTCTGGTTCATGTCACTGCTATAAATTGTTGTGCATATCTTTGTCTTTCCGCACCTTCTTACTTTGGTAAATCATTTCACTTTCTTGCTTATATATTAGCTCTTTAATTTCTAGATTTACATTTAGACTTTACTTCAGTTTTCACTTGAATTTTGCAGTTGATTTAATTATTAAATGATTGATTGGCTTTCTTACAATCTACAATTTTCACAAGTCAACAATGTACTGTTGCAAGAACCTACATTCATTGAGGTAACATAACCTTGTAGCCAACTTTGTTACCAGTGGAACTATGATAAATTTAGATTGAAGAAGTTAGAATTTGGTTTATAACCCTTTTGCATTTGAATGAGTGATTGGCATCTTTACAATGTATAATTCTCAACAAAGCATTGTTGCAAGAGCCAACAATCATTTTGAAAATACAACCTTGCAACCTAAATTTACATCAGTGAGGCTATGATAATTATAGATTGAAAGAATTAGATCTTAATCTAGAACCTTTTCAGTTTGAATGTGTGTGTTAAGCATTCTTCAATCTTTAAATTTCACAAGTTGATAGAGTATTGTTACAAGAGCCGTCTCTTATAGAGGAAATGAAGTTTTGTAACCTGTTTTCCTACCAGTGAAATTGTGGAAAACTTAGGTTGAAAGAATTATTTCTTGTGTGAAGTCTTATAGATCAAGTCAGCTTGCATTTTTCCTTTAATATCTAGTTAAGAGATTTCATTAATAGTTGATTATCATTGTCAAGCTTGGATTTCATTATTATTTTAAGGGATTGTAGAACAAGTTTCGAAGCTAATTCCCTCACACACAATGAATGTACTTTGCAAGTTTACCAACCCTATATTGACATAATGGTGTCCCATTTATGCAAATAAACTAGGTTGTTAGGTTACATATTCCAAATCCACCCTCAAACACAACTTTGAGGGACCAAATAAAAATTCCTTGTCAACAATGACGACTTATCTCCTTCCCTCAAAATGATATTTCCAAAAAAATAGATGTTGTGAGGATCCACCCTCCTCTAAATCACAATGACCACCAAGTAGGTTTGGGATTTCAATCATGACTACCACCTCCAAAATAAATGGTGGTCATCCCACTCATAATTGCAAACATTATGGGTCTATCCCATATTTACAAATCATTAAATGTCGATGTTGACCTTTCCTGCCAATTCCTTCTCAGCCATGCAACTCTCCCCTGCCACCTATTTTCCTGTCACATCATTAATGAGCGCGAATTGGATCCCCGTCACCTCTTGATCAATGTCGGGGCAATGGGGTTCATCATTATCCCATGATAGGTTACAACTTAGGTCAACATTTTTTTGGATTCGGTATTTATCATTTGTGACCAACCTTTATACTCCATTGTCTCATTAATGTATAATATATACTAGCATATCCCTGCAATGGGCGAATGGGAACACTAAAGGAATCAAGGGATGAACATGTAGGACAAGAAAGAAGGAGCTCATGCTTTCTTTGATGTTATATGAATTAGAAGGAACTTGGTGGATTGAAGTGAGATTTCATTGTCAAACAATTGTGGTAGTTGTGATCGAAGATTTTGTCCTCAACCGCCTATAGTGGCCTCAAATTCAAATTCTTTGGAGATCTCGACAACCCTGGAAGAATGTAATCCAAGTCTTATTGATTGCAATAAACATCAAATTTCATGTGTAAAAATTGTGAGTTTTACACACACAACCATGTATAGGAATACACATAAGAATAATAAAGAGTGGATTCATTCATATGTTACAAGATGATTTAATGTCTCGTTATATAGTAGAAGAAGAGGAGCGAGTTACGTAACTCCCAAATATCTAACCATTATAACTACCACACTAACTACTACATTGAATGCCTCATTATTGCATCCTTTGTTAGCGAGACTTTATTATACGCCCAAGTCCTAATTAACATGTCTAGATTCTACATATGGCCATTATCTCTAACACTCTCCCATGGTGGTCATTTTACAAGATTGTTCAAAATACAAAAAGATAAAAGCTTTGGACAAGAAAGGTGTTTGTAGTCCACTCTAAGATAAGATATTCAAAACAATGATTATAAGTGAATTATATCTGACAATGTTGACAAAGTACAATTTATGTCTCCATCCTTATGTCTGACCATTAACTTATTACTCGAATGAGAGCTAATGTTGGTTGAATAGTCAACCTTTCCACAATTGACATAAAACTTGGCTTGTTCGTCAAACTCGCCTCTTCCACATCTTGGCAATCCAACAAACTAAAATTTTGTGTTTGCCTCTCCTAGGAAGCACCATCTAGTTTTACCACTTCATCTTCACCCTCCTAGAGGGTATTATTCTCATGAGTTACAACATATAATGCATAATATACATTTGTTTGTCTCTTCTTCTTTATCGATTTGGAATTATTTTAGCAACAACACCATCCAAGGATTCATTTATTGAGATTTGTTTCACTTGATGCCTCTTTGACCTAGGCACGATGACTGAGTTTTCAATGAAATTACAACCATATTTTTGTTGAACCAATCCTTCATTCTCATCATCTATCAATCAATACAATCCTTGTTCTTCTAGACCCATAATAACCGTGTTTTTGTTATTTCTATCAAAAATAAAACACCTATCATTGCCAAAATTTATGTATGAGTGTGGATTATGCTTCATTATACTACTAATTGAAAGTAATTTTTTCTTTAAACAAGGAACATACAAGACATTTTTAATCATTACCTTCTCACCTTGTTGTTGAAGTAGGGTATTTTCCTTTCCTCTAACCCTATATTCTTCTTCGCCACTCAACACAATAGAATTATATTGAAATTTATCCATTACAAAATCAATGTACCGATTAATACCATTAGCAAAAAATATAGATGCCCTTTAATCAATGTACCAATCATCCATACCACTCTTTGAATCCTTGTATATGGCCATGAACACATAGAAATACTCCTAGTATTCCTTGCATTCAAACACAATAACATGTTTTTTCTAGATTAATCGTTGGAATGATGCTCTAGGTTGTGCTTTTCATCCCATAACCGCTTCTTGCAAATTTGACTTATATAACATAATTTTTCCAAAATAAAAGCATCCAATGGATTTTCTAGAGTTACACGACTCAAAATATTTATTTCCATCATTCTCTTCTCTCCATTTATTCCCCTTGCTCTTAAAATTTATTGTAAGTGCCACCTTAGAATCCTCATTCCCACTACTATTCCCATGTTGCTTTTTCCATTCATCTTGTCACAAGATCTCAATGCTTAATTGATCAAATGTTAGAGATTTATCCGTACTAGTGATGTTTAGGGTCTTAATAAAATTTGCATAAGAAGAAGATACATTTTTCAAAGTTATAACCACCATATATTCTTCCTCCATTTTGATTGAAAATAACAGATTTTCAAGGAAGAAAGCTCTACCTTTGTTTAATATTTCATGCATGGCATGTAAAATCTCCAACATGATAAATGCATATTTACCATCTTGCAGTTCAAGAAGTATGCCATTCATTACTGAGAAATTGATCAACATCACAACCTCTCAATTCTTTGCATCATATGGTGCTTAAGCATCCACATCGGTCGAAATCTGCACTTCTTTTCCCAGTACAAGTCTATCCAAACATTTGTATTCAAATACGGTAAGCATCTTCTATTTCCATAATTTAAAATTCTAACCATTAAACTTTTTATTTTCGCCCAACATTATTCTAGATAAACTAACCATTTTTAAGGTTTTATACACACCAAACAAATTAGAATTCATGACTACAACTCAACAATTTACAATTATAGTCATTAGTACTGCTCCAATTTCAAACAAAATAGCAACACTCTATACCATAATTTGAATTTCTTCCCTATAATTATCTTTGTTCCATGCCCAAAAAATTAAAAAATCACTCTTTTGGACGAGTGGAATTTAAGTGTTGAAGACAAATGCAGAGTCACTCTAGCAATGTCTTTTCATTCAATTTGAAGATACAATGAATTCCAACCTTCTTCTTCAAAATATTGTCAAATACAAAGTTAGAACCTGTAAAACTTACTTGTGTGAATTCTCTAGGCATAGCTTATCTTAAATCTTCACCAAATTGACCCAAATCTCTCATGTAGGCTGCTTATCCCACAGGTTGGATGGAGTCCTAGGGGAATCCATATGAAAATGTCTCATGGATTCCTTTGCTAAAATGTGATTACTCCACAAATTGATGGGGTTACTTAACAAATCATGATCATGTTAATTGATTCAACTCCCTTGGCGACTCTTTCTTAAACTATGTTGGACCCTTCTTTGTTACACATCGATCTCTTCACTTTTTCATATCAATTTGATTAGTGTCTTACCAAAACTATGTCGACGGTTCAAACAAGTGGCAACTCTCAACTTCAATGTAGTATCTTCCATCTTTTATTCCCACGACAGGTATGTGCAATAAAAGATTGCCAACATTGTCATTCCCCGGGAGTACAACGATGATTCTTTCTATTTAGGGACTCTTCCATGACACTATAACCTTTTCTCTCCCACAATGGCATGCCTTTCAAAATCCCTTTATTATTTTTTGAGTGGGATAATCCACATGCACGATGTATAACTTCTATTCACATGGGCTATAGAATTGACCTTGTGACTTCACTCAATGGTCAAATTTGAAGGGTTGGTCCTAATTTCAGCTAATATATATATATATATTGGCAACCTTTTCATGATGAAAAGCTTCATAAATAAAATAAAATTCAATCGACAACAATAAAATAACTACACACTCCATAAAAAACTGTGTTAAATAAAATAGTACATTTCTCACCAAATTTGTGCTTAGTAGAGAAATCGATATATCTAGAATTATCAGTCTTAAAAACTCAATGGCTACCTGCAAAATATCACCTTAACATTCGCAAAACTGTCTGGAAAATATGAAATAGTTTTTTCCATGCCAAAAAGAAATTAAACATAAAACATGAGCATAGATGGGAGTGGATGTTTCCAATATAGGAAATGCATTTTAACACTTTTTGTTTTTCATCTTTCTTCACAATGGTTTAGAGTACTCCACATAGTCTGTTGTTTTATGAACAAAGCATTAAAAAAAAGAATAATCCAAACATTGTTCTACGAACTTGAAACTTATTATATTCTCTCCGTAGAATCAACATAGAAAGGATAAACTTGTTCGAGTGAAAATGATTATAACAACAACAAATAGATATTTAATCAAATTTAAAAATGCAGATTCACAAAACAACAAACTTTGTAAATTGTATTAATTATTTTCAAAATTAAATAGTACATTCTATCCCTAAAACAAAGGTGTACTTGAGTGTTTTTATCCATCATATGCCATCTATACCTAACTCTTGTCCTAAAACCAACATAACCCCAAAAATACTATTTCATAATTTTAAAAAGGTGAGATTTGGGACTATACATTTGTCCCAAAAACTTTTAGAATTTAACTACCAAATCTCCATATTTTTCATAACAAAATCTTCAAATAAATGAGAAATAGTTATATTGTGTTTTGCGGGGTAAGTCGATGATAACAATAAAGATTAAAACTTACATTCACAATCTTCAAAATTACTAGATCTTAGATCGTTAGAGATATGAATCTATTTTTCTAGTGGAAGAGGATTTCAATCTTTCATCTATTTCCATACAACATAAATAACATTCTAGTCTACCTAGTTTAGAGCACAAGGTGGAGTTAGAGTGAGAAAAATTAACATATCAAATGCTTCTAAAGAAAATTTTGATCTATCTTCATTTTTTATCCAATTTAAATTTGAGAAGTCTCTTTTACACACTAGCATGCTCGCTGGAATGATAAAAATAGCTTGACATAGCTGCATCAAACATGTAAATCCTTCAAACCATTGATGTTTACCTCCACTTAGATCCCATGCTCCAAACATATGTTTCTTTGGGTACATGATTTATAAATAGTACAAATAAATTGATCCATTTCACCCGAACATCTAGCACTATCCACAATAGGTGAGTCCCCAACACTAAATTTCTCACTTGAGCATGTTAGACATCTTCTTGTTTGAGAATCTGTATCATCCATATGCTCGCAATAATTATGAGGATTAAAAAACTTAGTAGCATTAAATATAGGTAAACCTGTGAACCTTACATTTAGAGAGTCAATTGACTTCATTACAAAACTTTTTCCCAACATAATGCAATCATCTAGTGTACCCGATCTTTGTGACTTGGGAAAACTCTCAAAACCTCAATGCATGTACTTGTACCATACCTATGCAATTTTCAAACTTAAGAGTTCCTTGTCGTGTTTAACTTAAAAAAGATGATATGTGCATTGCACCTACCCCAAATATGCCACTTATAAATCGCTTATGAAGCAATATAATAGTAATATCCAATGTAATTACAATTGATGTAATGTCAACACGATCCTCTTGGAACATTTGATTCAACTTATTTAACTCAATAAACACATTTTAAGTAAATGGACGTAAAATTGCACTTAAAATATTGTGGGTGTCTCATACATTTTTTTCTCCACCAACTCCTAGTCTCTTAACAAAGTGGGCATGAGCTTAACGAGTCTTTCTGTGACTTTGCCTCTAGAGAGCCACCCAATGTTATGAATTTGTAACACTTCTAACCTTGTGATTTGAAATGACTCCATTAGCTCTTCCAACTCTCCGTGTCTTTTAGTATATTTCCCAAGCTACGAATAAACCTTATTTACAAACTTATCAATAGCTTACAACTCTGCAAAATAAGATGAAGCATCATTTGCTGGTAATTCTTCTCGATGAGATTTGCAGTGGATATCTAATAAATGAGGAGCATGATGACAAAGCTTAGTAGATAAACCTTCACGAATACCCCTCATGGATGAACCTCCATCGAATCCAAATCCAACTAACTTTATTAAGGATAGATTCATTTATATTAAAAGAGATGTCACGACATCATCCGTAGACTACAATGTTCCATCCCTAATTTGAAGCAAGTGTATGAATTATGTAACACATTGACCTCTTCCTTCATTTGTCAAGTATATAATATAAACAATCAAATGTTGCACCATATTCTGGTCAATACTTTCATCAACTGAAATTGAGAAAAATATTTCGTTGGAAATCTATTCTTTTAACCTTTTCCAATATACCTCCTTGGCAGCGTGTAGAAACTCTTTTCCATATCTTGTATTTGTATATGTTGAGTATTCATTTGTTAGAGGTTGAGTATACATATCGATTTGTATACTTCTAAAGGTAAATCATGTATGGTGACAAAATACATGTTTTCAATCACTGATATGATTCTCTCCTTCTCAATGTCTACCATTAGCTCTACATGTTTAGTAGGTGAAAGAGTACTCCATTTGATTTCCCCCTCTAAAATTTGCAAAGCAAATTTATGAGCCCATGATGTTGCATGGATGTTTAGACCATTTACTTGAAGAGTCGTACTTCCATCTTTAGCAAATAAAGTTTCCCTTTTAATTTTTACACACCACGAACATTTTATCCTTCTAACACCTTTACAATATTTTGTGGCATAAGACCATGAAAATCTCGTCTTCCATTTGAACTTGAATGCTCTTTTGGGCATCTTTGATGTTGGTTCCTCTTCATGAATTTTTGCACTATCTAATTCATGGTCTTCAAGTGGATGATCATATGCTTCAATTTTAGAGTTTCATGGTTTATTATAGCATCGAGGGATACCAAATGCATCAACGAGTCGGAGTTGTTTTTAATCTTTATGAGGATGATCGAGAGGTGACATTTCTCAATAGTTTATACATATATTGAATCAATGAAATAAAAAAATATATATTAATAATACACTAATACACTAATTCACTAAGCATTGTAATTCTCCACAACACAGAAAGTCAATTGCTTTAAGGCCAAAATTATGTAGTCCCAAATAGGTCTACAAATTAGCTCAATGAAACACACGTAGACAAAGCTTTGTTGATTCAACTAAACTTGGATGGCACAACATAAAACAATTGCACATATCAAATATTTAACATCTAGCAATTAAACAAAGGAAATATTTAAATAACGCAATTTAATTTATATTAAAACTTCAAATTCGTGAAAATTACATGTACAGAGCCTCGATGGGTTTTTATACTGCTAGAATTAGCCATTGGGTTCAACAACCCTTTCTCGAATGCCATTAGTATTTCTTCTTTAGTTGAGTTGTCACTATTGATGTCTTCTTTATTTGACTCTTCTTCCTTTTATGTTCTATGCAAACTCTTCTATATTGTTTTATTTTCCTCTTCTCCTTCTTTGTTGATGGTTTTCTATTTCCGGTTAAAGAATTAGGGTTTTGGACTAATCCAGGTCACTGGGTTAGGGTTTTGGATGTCGCTGGCTCCTATATGTATTTTGTATTGCCAACATTGTAACATGATGAATAATATAGAATATGTTGGTTTTCCCGGTTTGGGTTTCCAGGGGAAAAATCTCTGTGTAATGTTTGTATTTGCCATTGTATCTTTTCTGTTCTTTTTCTGAATATCTGTTTGCAATAGATATTGTACAAGGTTAGAATTTACATTTGGTATCAGAACTTTATTGGCTTCAGGGGGACGCCTTTGTGGTCAAGGGTTTGGCTTGGGACTATGATAAGCCTTATTACAGTGGGAGATCTGCGGTATTTCTTTTCAGGTGAAAAGAAATGGCAAAGATGGATATCGAGAAGTTTAATGGGAAAAGTTTTGAGTTGTGGAAGCTCAAGATGGAAGATCTGTTGGTGGACAGAGATCGGTGGATCGTGGTAGATCCAGGTACTGCACCTACAGGAACTTCTGCAGATGACTGGAAAAAGTTGGATCGGAAGGCAAAGAGAACAATCCAACTGTGTCTCTCTGATTCAGTATTATTGAATGTGTCAGAGGAAGCTACAACCAAGGATTTATGGGAAAAGTTGGGGAAGTTGTATCAGTCTAAGTCCCTGGTAAATAAACTATTCCTGAGAAAGAAGTTGTATAACCTGAGGATGAGAGATGGAGACTCGGTGGCAGAGCATTTGAATGCCTTCAATATTGTGGTAAGTCAGTTAGTATATGTTGAGATTAAAATTTCAGATGAAGATAAATGTATCAGTTTACTGTGTTCTTTACCAGACTCGTGGGATAGTCTGGTTGTGGCCATAAGTAGTAATACAACTTCCTTGAAGTTTGAAGAAGTGGTCTCATCCTTGTTGTCGAAGGAGATGAGACGAAAGAATATGGAAGGACAAAGCACAGACGCATTATTTGCAAGAGGACGTTCCCAGGAAATGAATAGATCTAATTTCTCAAGTGGGAGATCTAAGTCTAAGGGTAGATCTAAATCTCCTAGAAAGTTTGTAAGGGTATGTTGGAGATGTGGAAAAGAAGGGCACTACAAGAAGCAGTGTAGATCCAAGGTTGAGAAAAGGAAGGGATCTGAAGAATCTCATTCTATAGAAGAAAATACCTCCAAGGAAGAAGGAGGGGATGTGTACTTGGCCTCTTCAAGCACACATGAAGATCATGAGGCATGGTTGGTTGACTCTGGTGCATCCTTTCATATGACCCCCCATAGGGAGTGGTTTTGTGAATATGAAAGGTATGATGGAGGTAATGTTTTCTTAGGTAATGATTCGACAACCAGAATCATAGGAAGAGGAAGAGTCAAGTTGAAGCTCATAGATGGAAGGATTAGAACACTGCCTGGTATTCTGTACATCCCAGGTTTGGCCAGAAATTTGATTTATGTAAGCAAAATGGATGATGCAGGGGTAAAAACAATATTTGAAAAAGAAACCAGCAGGATGGTTCGAGGAGCAATGGTGTTGCTGAGGGGAGTTCGGTTTGGAACTCTATATAAGCTGGAAGGAAGAACTATTAGTGATGGGTGTAATAGTTCCATTGTTCCTGATATTTGAGTTGAAGAAGAAAGAACTCCTACAATCTCTAGAGAAAAGGTTATGTTGTGGCATCAAAGACTGGGGCATATCGGAGAGAAGGGTCTTCGACTACTACACGGTAAAGGTATGGTTGAAGGTATGTCTAACTGCTCTCTGGATTTTGATTTCTGTGAACATTGTCTATATGGGAAGCAGAATCGTAAGATTCCCCTCTGGTGCAATGAGGGCAGAAGGAATTTTACAGCTAGTTCACAGTGATGTTTTTGGACCTGTGTCGGTCCCATCATTGGGAAAATATGTGTAATATGTCTCATTTATAGATGACTTCTCGAGGAAGACTTGGATATATTTCCTCAGGAAGAAATCTGAAGTATTTAGCAGGTTTAAAGAGTTTAAGGCTCTTGTTGAGAATCAAACAGAGAAAAGAATTAAGGTGTTGAGGACAGATAGTGGCAGAGAGTTTTGCGGAAATGAATTTGAAGAATTCTGTAAGAAGTGTGGTATAGCAAGGCAGAAGACTACTCCATACACACCTCAGCAGAATGGAGTTGCAAAAAGAATGAACAGGACGTTGATGAAAAAAGCAAGGTGCATGCTCAGTGGTGCCGGGTTAGGGCAAAAATTATGGCAGAGGCAGTGGGTACTGCATGTTACCTAGTCAACATATTGTTGAAATGTAATAAGGGATGTCCTCATTCATGTTTTTGTGTTTTGTCATGGGGAGGACATAAAAGTCATATTTCCTGACATGTTTTATTTGCAAAGTGACTTTTTAAATAAAGTGCTTTTATAAAGTGAATGTACTTTATAACTTAAAGTGATTTTAAGTTGTGGGACCCAAAAGTATTTAATGAGCATTTATTACTTATTTTGTAATTAATGAGGAGCATAAATATGAGCCCTCGGATTAGACTTATGATAGCCATTAGATTGAAGTTGGTTATGTAAGTTAGGGTTTCTTGGGAAAAGATAAGAGTACATATACATGCTTAGGAATGTGAGAAGAACACACAGTAGAGACAAAGGAGAGAGAGATCAGATTTCTGGAGAGTTTAAGAGCACAGTTTTCCAAGTTAATTAGAGTGCACGGTTCCCAAGGCAGTGAAATCATAACAGTCCATACAACAGAAGGAAGGACAGTCCGTACAGTGAGAAGACAGTCTGTACAACAAGAGGGAGGCACGATTTCCAAGAAAGAAGTCTGTACAGTCCGTATTATACATGCTGGCACACTTTTCGAGGCAAATTTCTGTGCATTTATTGTTGTTGTTTGTTATCTGTACAGTGACACGATTTCCCAGAAATCGGGCTGCTGTTTGGTTGGCACATGTGGGCAGTTGAAGCTTGCTGGCACAAATTTCTAGAAAGAAATCAGATTGTTGAGATAAGTTCATTTGCATTTCTGATTTACAGTTGGAATTAACAAATTTATGGGTTCTAAGAAATTTCATATCTGCTCTTGAATAATAAAAATAATCTCTCTAGGGTTTTCCCCACGGTGGGGTTTTTGCCCTGGTCATTGGACCAAAAATCACTTGTCTATTTATTGCCTTATCAGAGTATGGGTCAGTGATTTACTTGACTTAAGTGTTTTAGCTTTCAATTGCTTTCAGTTTTAAAGGCATTTATTAAAAGAATAAAATCTCAGGTTAGTCAAGTGTTTGACGAAATGTGTGAATGAGATATTTATTATTTTGTCATTAAAAATCTTCATGGTATCAGAGCAAGGACTCTGTAAGAAGTGCATTCTGTAGAATATTGATTTTAGAGTTGGGCAAAGACAAAAGGGGAATAGTTGTTTGAATATGGATTCCATCAGACTTGAGGACCGGTTAGATGGTATTTCTAACTATTTGCAATGGAAGGTTAGAATGACCACTGTTTTTAAAGAAAATAAATTGTGGGCTCTTGTCACTATTGTGATAGTTCCTCCCAACGATCCTATTGCCTTGGATATACATGAAGTCAAAGAGGCCAAAGCCCAGAGACTCATTTTGGATGGAGTAAGGGATCCACTCATCCCACACCTGGCTGAAAAGAAGACAGCCAAAGAAATGTGGGAGGCATTGAAAAACCTATACGAGGCTAAAAATGAAAACCATAAGATGGCACTCAAAGATAAACTGCATTCAATCAAGATGACCATGGGTGAGAGTGTGGTTCCATATCTTACCTGGGTGGCACAAGTCAAGGATGAACTGGCAGCTGTGGGGGAAGTCATCTCAGATTCGGAGCTTGTGAGGATAGCCTTGAGAGGTTTTACAAAGGATTGGGAAGTCTTTGTGAAATGCATTGTGGGACGTGAAAAACTTCCAAATTGGAGCAGACTTTGGGATGATTTCACTCAGGAGGAGATCCGGGTGAATGGAGAGAAGGGAAGAGAGGGATCTACTGAGGAGAACTTTGCTCTTATGTCAAAGGGCAAGGGAAAAAGTAAGAAGGGTTCCAAGATTGACATCAACAAAGTTCGTTGCTTTGCATGCAATGAATATGGCCACTGTGCAACACAGTGTCCCAACAGGAAGGGGACAAAGGAGAAGGAGAAGGAGAAACAGGTAGCAGCCTCTATAGAGGTAAATGACTTTAGTAAGAAGTTTGAGAAAAAAAATTCTCTTGTTTCCATTGTTTCCAGTGGTAACAACAATAGCTTTGAGTTTGATAGGACTTGGATAGTGGACAGTGGGGTCATTAGTCATATGACAGGAATGTTAGATTCATTTTTGTTCATATCTGAGATTGGTCCTGGTCATGTCATGAATGGGACTCACTAGATCAAAGGAGTCGACAGTGTCAGGTTTCTATTGGACTTCGGAGAGACCTTGGAAGTTGAAGGGGTGTTGTTTGTACCAGGGCGAAGAGTTAATCTCCTCTCAGCCTCGGCTCTGGAGGATGTTGGATATGTAATCACTTTCGAACGTGGTTATGTTCATATTCATGCAATAGATGAGGTTCCCATCATAACAATTTTGATTGGAGAACGGAGAGGCATAGTATACACAGTGCTTGGCCAACATGTGATATGTCAGTCAGGTTGGATATCTGAATCAGAGGGAGAGCAAGAAGCTCGAAGGACTGAAGTTGCACCCGAATGTCAGTCCTCAGTTCAGGGATCTAGTACTAGTAGAAAGATAAACTAGTATGAGTTAAGCCAGTCAGAAAATGCTCAGAGACGAGGCAAGATTTCTCGAAGCATTAGTAGAAGACACAGTTCCACCAGACCAGTTCAGATGCAGCATTCAGGTTCAGAGGGAGCAACCACTACAGATAGCTTGGAGTCCGAGAATGGTCCTGGAAGTGGTAATGTTAAGAGGACCTCCCTTGTTAAGAGGGAGTGTTGAAATGTAACAAGGGATGTCCTCATTCATGTTTTTGTGTTTTGTCATGGGGAGGACATAAAAGTCATATTTCCTGACATGTTTTATTTGTAAAGTGACTTTTTAAATAAAGTGCTTTTATAAAGTGAATGTACTTTATAACTTAAAGTGATTTTAAGTTGTGGGACCCAAAAGTATTTAATGAGCATTTATTACTTATTTTGTAATTAATGAGGAGCATTAAATATGAGCCCTCGGATTAGACTTATGATAGCCATTAGATTGAAGTTGGTTATGTAAGTTAGGGTTTCTTGGGAAAATAGAAGAGTACATATACATGCTTAGGAATATGAGAAGAACACAAAGTAAAGTGATCTGAAAATAGAAGGATGACTTGTTATGCTATGCAAGCACCCCTACTTCATTAAAATAAACTTTACAGGACCTTGCTTCATGTGTATAAATATGCAAGATAAACTTATGTGTTAAGTTTGTGCTTCTTCTTGTAAATGCTTATGTACGAGGAAATGTTCTTTTAAATGGTTATATATGTACTTTCAATAAATACACAGCAACACAACTTGCAGCAAATAAACCATCAAACTCACAATAAGAACAAGTTGATAAAGGAGTTCACCCCCCTCCAGGCTACATCTCCTTGAGCCTCCATAATGGACTTGGCTCTCTGGGATTAATTAGTCAAAAGTTCTTTTACAAGCTTCTGCTCAACTCCAATGGAAAAATAGACTGCACCATTGAGATCAGAACACATAAAAACCCCAAAAATGACTAATAGAACTCTGAAAACGGATCATGGCTCATCCGGGCATGACCTCTTCTACATGTGGCCATAAGCTTCCCTGA
>ML814393.1:169213-191059 GCA_009831015.1 Picea engelmannii | reverse complement strand
GATGGAGTATCAAACATGATATTTTTATGTGACGAGAGTCCCTTCTATCTCCTCTCCTCCTAACCCCCATAACATTGATGGGAATTTCTTGATTTTTCAATCCTTAGTGGATACCCAATTGGTTGTCAGGGGCTTGATTTCAAGTACAATTGGGGATAATGACAAAAACTTGAGGGAACTAGAGAATAAATCTCCATCTTAAATCAAGATATCTAATAAAAAATAGAGGAGGATATCAAGAAATGGGATTTAGTTAATTCTTTTGTAACGTCCCCTAGCCCAACCAAGGGACATTACGGTGCAGAATACTCATAAAAATGAAAATTTATGCTAACCGATTAATTTCCTGTAGCTTTCAACTACGAATTCAAACCAAATTTAACTGTTAACTGTTACTATCATTTACATGCATCTGCAACACTCTAAAATAGACATGAAATGCAACTAATGAACAACATTATAGAAGCGTATAAATATGTTCTCATGCTTAGAGCAAAACACAACAATTAAACACATAATATAACGCAACAACAAGATAAAACACTTATCTTATGAGAACGTTTGTGCAACTAGCTGCTTGGGACAGACGTTCCACCCAACCATAAACTGACTGTTCCAAATCTCAATAGCCAGTCACCCCCGAGATGAGGCTAGTGATCCACAAAAGAGGGTGGTCTCCCATTGTCCACTCACAACTCATAAAACACACAACCCACTGGTATCTTCCTACAACTATCCCAATTGTCCACCTATACTTTAAAAGATAAACTACGTTCTTATGCTTTAAAGGAGCATCAGTTCTCTAAAAGCACGACAAAGCATCGTTGCTCATGTTTAGTACAAGAGCATTGGTGCTATAGAAGTATCATACAAAGCATCATTGATGTTTTTGTAAATCAATAAATTTTCTTTTTAAGATAACTTATATTATTGTATTAACTTGATAATATAATGATCATATGTTCTAAGAGTTTGTTTTGTCAATCAACCTACATTGTACATTTAGCATGTGGATAGGAGATTGCGCTCGAGCAATAGTACATAAGAGACCAACTTGCGTGCCTAGTATTATGACACACATTCTCTCCTTAAAAATGTTGGCCTCTTAAAAAATGTTGAGGAGCTGATATCATTGAAGGTGGAGAACATGCACACACAACACCCAAGTCGTTAGTGGGATTAGGGATGAAAATCAATTTGGGTTGGGGTTGACACATGATAGAGGATAACATATTTTTCATCATGTGATTATCCCAGAGGTATCATGATGCTCCCAATTTCCCCAACGTGCCTAATAGTTTACATTCTTTCACAAAGTAGTATTACATGAATGCCCATTTTAGTGAAGAGGTAGTTCACACAGGGACACATATGGTTTTGGGGGGCAATTAGTTGTTTCCAATTCTGTACAGTGAGTATATTAGGGTGGTTAGTGCTATCCTTGTCACATTGAGCACTCACCTTACTTATGGGGACATAATAGACTACAAGATATTGTATTATTATGACCAAATTACATGTCACACTCCCTATAGGTGGATTGCGATATTTATGAGATTTTTTTTGATGCATTATAACTTGCACGTTACTCTTGCCTTGGTGTAGGGACGGTAACACTCTCTTATGCTTCCAAGTTGTGTTGCATATTTTTTGAGAGGTTTCCCAATTCCTCACCTTATGTTCATGTACTCGCTCGCTTGCCATCCATCATTTCCCATGTGTGGAGATGGGGGATGTTGATACATAAAGTGGTCAAACTGATACATACATGCCACAATGCACTTCAAGTCGTGGTTGATGTGTTAGTGTGTCCTGATGAGATCAAGTTATATATGGTAATATATCCATACATGGGCATGGATTGGTGGCATGTCCAAACCCTAGAATTTTCCCATAAGCCACTAAATGAGAGAGGTAAATATAATTTAATTTATATCATATTCAATATGCATGTATAAATATTATTCTTAGATTTTACTAATTAGGTTTGTTGATTGCTTCATAGATATTGATTTGGTGGGGATGCAAAGCTTGTCGGGTATGTGTTATATTCTTTGCGCGACTAGATGCACCAAGCACACACAGGGGGGGTGGGGGCTAGCCCCCCCCCACGTGGGGGATTATAGGGGGTTTGGGGGCAGTGCCCTCGATTTTTTTGGGGGTGTTTTTTGTGTTTGTTTTTGGCAGTTTTTCAGCACATGGTTTTTGTCGATGGTTTTCTAATTCTCGTTTAGGAATTAGGGTTGTTGATTAATCCGAGTCCATGGATTAGGGGTTTTGGATGCCGCAAGATCCTATATATGTATTGTATTGTAAACAATGAATATATGATGAGCAAAAGATCATAGGTGCGATTCTAAACATGTTGTTTTCCCAGTTTGGGTTTCCAGGGTAAAAATCTCTGTGTAATGTGTGTGTGTGTGTGTGCCATTGTATATTTTATGTTTTTATTAAGAATCTATTTGCAGTCTTTAATTGTACAAGGTTAAAATCTACAAAGCCACCCCACCCTAAACAAACTAACCAAATGTTTACATTGGTAGTGAATTACCCATGCAATTCTCTCTATGTTTCTTTGTAAACCACATCCAGGTTCGATGTGGTTATAGATCGAAGCTTGACCCCCACTTAACCCTCTAACAATGAGAACATCATCACTGCTTCCATTTCCTATCATAATTATTTTTAGACTAGCACAACCATTTTGTTGTATATCTTTAAAATTAGTGTGTTGTGACTTTATATTTTGTTGTGATTCAAGTTATTTTCTTTTCGTGGCTGCATACATGTGCAATGATATAGGCACAACTTCCTCCACAAATTGTTGTACATAGATTTTGTATTCTGTAGGTTATAACTCTTCCTAAAGGCATGACCCCCACTCCACAAATCACCATTGAGAACCCACAATTCTGCCATTGAGAACCCATCGAGCACAAACTCAACCATTGGTGAAGTTATTTTAGTGGGGGGATGGATTTCTTGTTCATTTCTCTCTCTAACAATAGTGTGAGCTTAGTGGCATAGCCTTGACATACTATCCACATGAATTTGGATATGAACTATGGTTCACCATATTACTATTTTTTTAATTTGAGAAATTTAAAAACACTTTTGGCTCATAAATGTCTTGAGTTACTTTATGAGTGGGGTTGGTAAAATCTCTTGGTTCCAAGGAGGAGACTCAATCAACTATTTTAGCAAAGAAAAATAAAAAGTTAGTGAATATTCATTTTAAAAGCGTTTTTTTTTTTTTAAAGGAAATGTGAGAGTGTTTATTAAAAATAACTATATACTTCTTTTTTCCTTGGAAATAAAAATGAAAATAATAAATAAATTGCAACTTTTTTATCGATATATAAAAGGATACATTTCGCATATACTTGTACATCATTCAAAAAGAACAAAAAGAATTTAACTTTTCTTATATAATCCCTACTATGTGAAACATTGTGTCCTCCTCTATTTTTCATAATATTACTCAAAACTATTATTCATAAAGATTCAAAGACTTATCTAGAAACACCTGCTTTGCTCTAAAACCATAATAAAACACAAATTTCACAAGGTCCCACGTATTATAGTCTTGATCCACCAACAAAAAATTGATACTACAATTCTTTATAAAACAAATAAAACTTACTATCTCAAACAATAACAAGAAAAACATTTTCATGATCAAGCCATCAAGAGACTTCATATATGGTCCTGTATTGGTTTACAGGGCCACACCATCTCTTGATAGACCATCAACGATGGAATTTAGTTATCTATACACATGTTGATAAGTAATTGTGATAAAATCTAACTTTGTTCTTTTTACATGTTCCAATAATGGTTGAAGGAACAAGTTCCTCATTCTATATGCACCAATCATCCAATCTACCACTAACTTAGAGTTTCCCATAACCTGAAAAGAGGCAAATCCCTTCATTATAGGCAATTTCATCAAGTTCTTGAAATCCAATAACTCTACATTTGAGCTCTCACCCAAAAAACTTTGAAATTTATGAAATGGTTTTTCTTTAGATAAAAGTCTCTTCTAGCACCACATGTTGCTTAATTATCTTGACTAGCTCCATCAAAGTAACACTATGGGCCTTGTCTTGCCAATTTGAGGTTGCCTCACTATCCTGAGTTTTGAAAATTTGGTTGAGATTTTGATGAAGTCAAAGAGAGAATGAATCTAAGAAGCACATTGGAATGTTAGAATATACTTATCTTGAAATATTTTAGAGTTCTAAGCTAGCCAAATTCCCCAAGGCACCACAAGTGGTAGTGCATAGAACAATTTAAGGTATTTTTTCCCAATATAGTTATGTAGACATTCATTACTTATTTTTCCTTGCTAAACCTCCCATACTTTACTTTAATATGACCAATTAATCAACAAATGTTCAATGGATTCATTTGCATAGTGCACAACACCCTAGACTAGATTGAAATATTTTTTGTAAGACCTCCCAGGTGAGTACTTTGTTCCTAAGAGCTAGCCACATATAAAATCAAGATTTTAGTGTGGAGTTTAGTTTCCAAATGGTTTTCCACCACCCTTCCACTTCATATTGAACAACTTATTCAAACATGGCCTTATAACCTAATTGGAAGCATACTCCCCTTGATAATGATTCTTCGACCAAACTATCACATATTCTACTTCCTTAGCCTGAAGTGGAATTTGTTAAGCTACTCAACATACCATTTCCACTACCTTCTCTCTACCACTAATATCCCCAAACTATCACCACTCTTCCATCCTTGATCCCAAAAAGTAATGTTTGTTGCATCTACTACTTGCCTCAACAAATATATCCCTCGCCCGTGTAATAAATTAGTCAGTTGCCTAGGCAGTTTGTATACCTCAAAACTTCCAATCCAAGGCTCCACCCCTATCTTGACTTTCCCTTCATTTGTAATTTTCCACACTAACCAATTCCCCACTAATGGGAAAGACAACTCCGAGGTCTTCTAGAAAATTGACACATTACGTATAAATTCATTTTATGTCCTTATTCATTCATCCATTGAAATAGGTTTTATATTCTTATGAATTAATATTGGCTCCATATTCCATCTTTTGATATTGTCTCCATGATATTCTAGTCACTATGATCCAAAAGGATCTCGGTGGCCACCCACCTTGTCCAACTGGCTCAAAACAATTCTTTGACAACTTACTATTTTTAGCAGTTTTTCGGTTTCTGAAATTTCGGGGCCATTTTGAGGGTCTAAAAGATGTTTTTTCATGATTAGGCACATTAATAATAGCTAAAGGCTTTGACTAAATCCCCTAAATGAAGCTCCTCGTAAATACTTTTCCAACGAGCTATCGTGCGCCCTAAACGAAGATCGTATGCAAAAGTTACGACTCCGAAAAGTTGATGTACTAACTTACCCCAACGGGGCCCACATGACTTTTGGCGCTTCATCTCCTAGGGTTAGGTTTTTAGATGTCTAGGGTTTTGGATTTCATGTTTATTGTAAAAATGATTTCAAAGTCTCATTGTACTCATCTTCTTGCGAACGAGCGTAACCTTCACATCTCTTCTCAGAGATAAGTTGCCACCATTCTAGCAAGCTTGTTTCAGTTTGCATTTTACAGTTTCGACATATTTCTTATTTAATAGAAGTCCAGTTTTACTGTATCTTTATTGTTATTCACTGTATCTCTGTGTTAATATTATAAATTTGTGTTTTCATTTCATTATGCTCATAAATCCGGATCAGTGGTATCAAAGCAGTCTGCTCCTTGTCATTTTTATTGCATGTCCTCGACGAGGTCGGGGTATAGAGAGTTGGGTCTCAAACTTCTTTCTCTTGAGGAAAATTGCTCTCGTACAGCCAAGCAACCTTCCATGGAGGGTGAAAATAAAGACGATGGGACATGAGATCCTTTCAAAATGTTGCTCGAGGAATCCCTCAAGCGACAAAGGAACGAGATGATGGACAACTTTGCACAAATCCTTCGACAATTGCCGACAAACGACACATCTACCTCGAGCGGAGGCGCCACCCCCTTCAAGGTACAGATCAACTTTGATATTCCTATATTTGAAGGTCATATAGACATAGATACTATAGACAAATGGTTAAATCTGCTAGAAGGGTATTTTTCTATCCATAACTTTTTGAATAGAGAAAATATTACTTTTGCGCTCCTCAAAGTCGTCCCCCATGTCAAAGATTGGTGGGAGACTTTCTATAAGCAAAAATAAATGGAGGAAAACTCACTATTTACAATTGCACTTACCTCGGAATCCTTCAGGGATGCTATTAAGGAACAATACTACCCTGTTAGAAGTTATGACGACCTGTATACAAAATGGACCACACTGTGACAAGAAAGGGACCAAGTAGTGCCAGAGTTCAGTAATATCTTCCATACCTTGCGCACCAAGATGGGTATCAAATATTTTGAGAAACATATGGTGCTCAAGTATCGTGGTGGTCTGCATAGATACATCTAGGCATAAATGGAGTTTTTGGACATCTCATCCTTAGGCGCGACCTATCGATATGTCGTTAAAATCGAGCATAATCTTAAACAAAAGACACGACAGTTCAGTTCTGGAAACCCCTCACAATAGAAGCAAGGCAAGGGAAGACCCAACCCGCAGAACAAAGGACATAGGAAATATGGAAAGCATCAGGACAACCAATCGAAGCCGCAAGAAAAGAAGGACAACAAAAAGACGAATAAAGATACCAGGAAGTGGTGCGACTTCCATAAGAGCCCCTGGAATAACACTGTTGATTGCCGCTCAAAACAATCATTGGTGGCAGAGGTGAAATCCTCCAAATTGGATGCGGGTTCCGACTCTGAGTCAGAACCAAAAAAGGGGAGACAGATCATTGACGCGGAACCCAGTGCCACTGTTGCTACCACCAAGATCCAACTCGATGAACTTGATGAGCCAGAGGAAGGTGAGCGCCTCTTTCATTCACATATGCGGGTGAAAGGCACTCTGTTTCACTTCATTGTTGATAGTGGTATCCAGAAGAACCTCATCTCAGTGGAGGTTGTCAAGCGGATAGCCCTACCGACAATGTTGCACCCGCAACCCTACACCATTGGATGGCTCTGCTAAGGGAGTGATCTTCGCGTCAGCCAACAATGTCGCTTGTCATATGACATCAAGCCATTCAAAGATGAGGTATTGTGTGATGTTTCTCCCCTTGAGGTTTGTGATGTTCTTTTGGGCCAACCTTATTTATGGAAACATCATGTTGTATATGAGTCTAGGCCTCGCTGTGTTATTATTACTTTGAACAAGAAATTGTACAGGATACTCGAGGTAGTCCCACCTAGTGCCATTTCCTTGATCTCTGCTAAGCAATGTAGGAAGGTCATCTCTCAGACCCAAAAGTTTGTCTTCTTCATGATTCTCTCTCGGAGTGAGCGAAATATTGTAGCCACATCCACGACACTCCGTGGTTGACCTCTCCATGCAACAAAAGAAAGTGGACAAGGTCGTGGAAGAATACAAACTCATCTTCTACTCACCTACTGGGGTACCTCTGCACTGTCAGGTCAAGCATTTCGTCGATCTGACCCCCAGTGCGTCGCTACCCAATGGACCAGTATATCGTCGCTCTTTATTAGAAAACAAGGAGATCCATCGTTAGATCCAAGAACTACTCCACAAGGGGCACATCTGACCTAGCTCATCGCCTTGTGGCATCCCGATCATGTTTGTGCAAAAGAAAGATGGGACCTGGTGACTTTGAATTGATTACTATGCCCTAAATAAAATCACAGTCAGGAACCGGTACCCGATTTCCCAAATAAACTATCTCCTTGATCAACTCAAGGGAGCCAAATACTTCAGTGACATTGATTTGAAGTATGTCTACCATTAGGTCCCAATAGAGCAGGCATATGTATGGAAGACTGCCTTCAAGTCAAAAGAAGGTTTTTTTGAATGGTTGGTCATGCCCTTTGGTTTTACAAATGGTCCAACAACTTTCATGAGGCTGATGGATGATATCTTGCGGCCTTTCACCAATTATTTTCTAGTGGTGTACCTGGATGACATCCTCATCTACAACAAGACTTGGGCAGAACACTTGCAACACATTCAGCTAGTTCTGCACACTCTGTGGCAGCACAACCTTTATGCCAAGTTGAAAAAATGCTCCTTCGGCATGGATAGAGTCCACTACCTAGGCTACATTATTGATACACATGGTGTGCATATGGATCTGGCCAAGATCCAAGTCATCCGTGACTGGCCAGCCCCAACCATGCTCACTGAGCTTCGAAGGTTCTTAGGCCTTGCCAATTTCTATCCCAGGTTTGTGTTGGGATTCTCCCATATTGCATGGGCTCTCAACCAAATAACCAGAGGTGGTGGTAAGGAAAAAATTTTGTGGGGCCTACCCCAACATAAAGCGTTGGATGATCTGAAGCAACTCTTTTGCTCCGCCTCAATGATTTAATTACCTGACCTGCAACACCCTTTTGAGATCGAGATAGATGCTTTAGACTATGTTATGGGCACAGTCATCACTCAACACGGCCACCCTGTGGCCTATCATAGTGAGACACTATCAGATGTCATCCGTAAGTACCCTACTTACGACAAAGAAATGTACTCCATTGTGCAAGCCTACTGCCAGTGGAGGCGTTACATTCTCGGGAAGCAAACAATCATCCACACTGATCATAAGCCATTGTAGTTCATGCAGACATAAGACAAATTGCAGAATGACCACCATAAGAAATGGTCCACATATTTGTAGTAGTTCCACCTCAACATCAAGTATAAAACAAGAAGTACCAACCGAGTCGTTGATTGCCTCAGACGACCTCCAGTCGTGACACTCACCACAGTGCTCAATTCTTGTGGCCATGAGACCTCTGGATGGCCCCACCTCTGTGAGATAGATCCTTACTTCGCCAACACCTACCAAAATTTGGGCGCAAACACAATTGTCACCAATTTCCATCTTTAGGATGGGTTGTTGTGCCATCTGAGCCATCTATTCATTCCATCAAGTGAGAGACCAAAGCTGATTTGGGAATCCCACTACAATTGGGTGGCAGGACACTTCGACATGGAAAATACAGTGATGTTGCAACAACATTTCTACTAGACGAAACTTCGACATGATGTCAGCAAGTATATCTGGTCCTGCACTGCCTGCGTTATTGCCAAACCGGACCATTAAGAAACTGGGCCTGTACACTCCTCTGCCTACTCCTGACAGGCCCCGAGAATCCATCTCAATGGACTATATGTCGGGCCTTCCATCCACCAAGCAGGGAAATGACTGTGTTTTTGTGGTTGTTGATCGCTTTCCCAAGATGGTGATTTTGGCCGCCTGCAAGAAGAGAATCAAGACGGAGGCTACTGCCAAACTCTTCTTTGAATGAGTGTGGGTCCACTTTGGGATCCCACAAACCATTATCTAATATCGAGACATCCAGCTTCTCAGCACATTCTGGTCGAGCCTCTAGTCACTGCTGGACACCAAGCTCACCAAGTCCACTGCCTTCCACCTCCAGATAGATGGCCAAATCGAGGTCGTCAACCAGATGATCATGCACATCCTCTACATGTAAAATTCTAAGCACCCTCACACCTAGGATGAGAGTCTTCCCTATAATTATCATAGCTACAACAAAGGCATACATATCTCAACCGATCACAACCCCTTTCAAGTGGGGTTGGGATTTCAACCATTGGGTCCCATGGATGTTTCACTACCCCTTGCGGCCACCTAGGAAGACTCGTCGCATGATTCAATTGGAGCTGACAAAGCCACCTAGTTCATTGAGCAGATCCAACACATCCGCCAACATGTTCAGGATATTTTACAGAATTCCAATGCCAAGTACAAGCAATGCCATGATCAACACCGGGTGCCACGCCAATTTTAGGTGGGAGACAAAGTTCATTTGCACTTGCAGAAAAAACGCCTTACATGGCCTCATCGGAAGCTTCGACCACTCCATTATGGACCCTGAACCATCACCAAGGCTATGGGTGACAATTATTTTGAGCTCAACCTTCCCCAATTCCTTGGCTTGCACCCAATATTTAATGTGGACCTCCTTCGACCTTATTTTCCACCATTATTGGACACCTCATAGATAACAGAACAATTGACACCAACAGATCTCAACCCAGACTACATGGAACAAGCATCCACTGATCAAATCGTGTAAACACAGGTCAAGGGCACTCACCAACAGAGGATCCAACTTTATCAGGTTGGCAAAGCAGGCCAACTCCTGCACCAAGGAAAGTGGCTCACTCAAGGCCAAATTCAACAGAAATTTCCTCATCTAATGGGGCCACTCAACGCAATGGAGACCATTGCTTCCTAAGGGGGGAGGATTGATCCAGGAGGATCTCGGTGGCCACCCACCTTGTCCAACTGGCTCAAAACAGTTATTTGGCAACTTACTAGTTTTTAGCAGTTTTTCAGTTTCTGAACTTCCGGGGCCATTTTGAGGGCCTAAACAACGTTTTTTTTGTGATCAGGCACCTTAATGAATATTGGAGGTTTTGATTGAGCCCCGTAAATTAAGCTCCTTGCCAATACCTTTCCAACGAGCTATCGTGCGCCCTAAACGGAGATTGTATGCAAAAGTTACGACCCCAGGAAGTTGATGTACTAACTTACCCCAACGGGGCCCACATGACTTTTGGTGCTTCATTTCCTAGGGTTAGGTTTTTGGATGTCTAATGTTTTGGATTTCATGTTTATTGTAAAAATGCCTTCAGAGCCTCAATGTACTCATCATCTTGTGAATGAGCATAACCGACACATCTCTTCTTAGAGATAAGCTACCACCATTCTAGCAAGCTTGTTTCAGTTTGCATTTTACAGTTTCAACATATTTCTTATTTAATAGAAGTCTAGTTTTACTATATCTTTGTTGTTATTCACTATGTCTCTGTGTTAATATTATAAATCTGTGTTTTCATTTTGTTCTTCTAATAAATCCGGATCACACTAAAGCCTTTTTTGTTCGAAGGAAAAAAATGCAACTCTTATTCAAGAAGAATAAAAATTACAATCATCAAGTGCCCTAAGCACTTGTTCAAAAAGTACCTTCGAGAGGAAATTAAAAACCACCAAAAATCGAGCTAAACATAAATTTAAAGAGAGACTTGTAGATCTATCTCCTCAAAAAAATAACTGGTACATTACATATTATCCTCAAAACTATCCGAAAGACACAACATATTACATAATTATTCATAGCACAATCCTTTAAAATACATCAAGTGTAGACTGCCCTATTATAGCAGATTGTCCATCATGGAACTCAGAATGTACAAAGTGATTCACCATTAAATGCAGGTCTTCTTTAGAAAGATTGTCAACAAATTAATTCTATTATTTGAAAACATCGTTGAACTTGATATCTTGGAAGGTTTTAGAAATGAATTTCAGTTGCTTTGCTATAGCATAAAAAACAATGTTATGAATATGTACTTGTCCACACATCCACTGTATAACTAGCAAGGAATCACCGAAAACCTCTATAGCTCTTCTCCCCCTATCCAAAAAAAAAATCAGTAAATAAAAAAGAGCTATCATTTCTTCTGAGTTGTTAGTCCCACTGCCCATATTTTCTTTGAAATAAAAGTAGTGTGCATCAGAAAGAAAGTAGGAAAAACCAATGCCAATAGTCTTGTTTTGTCCTTAACAAGCTCCATCAAAATATCCCTATAGAATAGTGTTTTCCACTTGTAAACCACCGAACCTCCTAGGAATAACTTGCTTGGGAACCTATTTATAAAAAGGAAGTAACCCCATCACCTTAGACAAAACTTTGAAGGAAGGGATATAAGTATATTTAAACAGAGATGGATTCCATCCAAGCTATATTCCCCATAGTACTGCTCGAAAACATTCCAATTCCTTCCTTGAGAAACATATTTGAAAACCAGACTCAATATTACAACCGCTCCACAGATGATCAAAACCTAGAAACCCTTCAACCTCCCTTCAAACCTAGTGAGAACAAGCATAATGCAAAAAAGGTGTGAATTTGATTCCTCCTAGATCATGCATAAGGGACATCTATTGGAACCTCCATCCCCATTTTTTGTAAATGATCCCAGGCCAGGAATCTGACTGAGAGATCCACTCACATGAGCAATTTCAATTTAGGAGGTTCCTTCACCTTCCACAAAAGTTTTTACCACCATCAAACAACCCCATAACCAATAGTAAACATAGCATGATACCCCAACTTTGTTGTAAAGTAGCCTCCTTGCTTACCATATGCCTAGATAAGTTTGTTGGGTGGTTCTGTAAGTCGGATGTGAACCCTATGGATTTTAGATATGAAAAGTTCCCGAAGTATCACTAACCCACCATCCAAACCTACATCAGTCAAGATCAACCAACCTTGTTTCCACGAGCTTGTTTATTAGATTGAGGGTCGGTCTCGCAATTTCTCTTAATTAGTGAACTAAAACCTCAGGAAGGAATATGTCCCAACTACAACCCCTGATAACATCTATCCCAATCCTCACTTGTGTCCCATCACCCACATGTCAATGCCTTCCATTGGTTGGACACATTCTATATAGATTCATGCTATTTTCTTATCCAATCCACCTAATAAATAGGGGAAACATACTTCTGAAGCAATACCCTACTCCAAAGACCATCCTTTGTAATTGTATTCCAAAGGGACTTTTCCTCCCAGGACTATCGAAAAAGGTGAATTCTCTTTAAACCCCACCCCCCAAGGTTTTTGGACCAACCAACTTCTCCGATATAACCTAGTGTGTGCCCTTAAATTCATTGTTGCCTTGCCACACAAAAGTATAGTAAAACTTATGAATTTTCTCTAGAATACCTTTTGGGATATGTGCAAGAGTGTGCAAGTAAACAGGAAGGGCCTCTAGGACTGACTTGACTAAGACCAATTGACCCCCTCTTGATGGCCACCAATTACACCAGAGGCCAATTATTTTCTCTATTTTGGAAACCAAACACCACCAATCTTCCTCCCCATAACAATTAGGTTTTAAAATAAAACCAAGGTACTTAAGACTATCATTCAAATCCAAATGTTGATAGAGAAAAAAACCTTCGAATACACTAACTTAATCCTTTGACAGTGCTGAAGTAAGCAAGGAAGACTTCGCTTCATTCACTACCATTCATGTAGCCTTATTATATAATTGAAGTAACTTTTGAACTGAGTACCTTCTCTACTGGACCCAAATAGAAATAAAAGGACATTGTGCACAAAAGAAAGTCTAATAGTACTTCTCTCTCATTTTGGACACCTTGAATAGCCCTCACCCTTCATGCCTCTTGTATGGACCTGCTCAAACCTTTTGCCACTAGTAGGAAGAGGTAGGTTGAGAGTGGGAATCCCTTCCTAAGCCCTCATGTATACTTGAAAAAGATGGAAGCAACCCCATTTATCAGAACAACAAAGGAAGATGCAGTTACACAACACATGATCCATTTAACAACTAATAGTGAGAAGCCCAAATTCAATAGCAATAACAAAAGATACAACCACAAAACCTTGTCATAAGCCTTTGATCAATTCAATTTGATTACTATTGTTGGCACGTGAGAGATTTTAATGGAATGTTAACCCACTTGACCCATTGCGATAGCCTCATGAATTTGTCATCCTTAAAGAAAACCAAACTGCTCATTTGATATATAGTCTAAAATGATTGGCTTTATTTTGAGGGCTATCGTTTTTGCTATAAACTGGTACAAGAAATTACACAAAGAAATAGGATGAAACCCATCAAAAGACTCCAGACAATCCTACTTGTGAATTAAGGCAAGGAATGATGCATTTAAACTATTGTCCACCCTTCCTGAAGTTCTAACCTCCTCCACCACTCTAATCAAATATTCACTAATAAGATGAAAAAACTCTATATAAAATTCCACCGACCACCCATCTAGTCCAAGACTCTCGTCCTTCTTAAAATATCATAGAACAATAATAATCTCCTCCTTCGTTACATGACTATACATTTCCTCACTAAGGTCCTCATTTATCATTCACGGGAAATAGGAAACGACTTCCAAAATCTCATCCAAATTCACCCTTTAAGGTTCCTTCTATAGTATTTCAAAATGTTGAACCCCTAATTCTATCGAACCTCTAAAACCTCTTACCTTAGTGCCCCTGGTCTTGTCTCTCCGACTCCGTGTTAACATTTCTTAGATGATCTGCAAAGGAATGAAAAACCTTTGTATTATTATCCCCTAACTAAATCTAGGTGGCACGACTCTTAATTTGCCAGTCCATCTCCTTGTCCAACAATAACTTACTCCTTTGTGCCTCAAGTTGCTTCAATCTAGGCACATTATTTTCATCAAAAGCACCATCTTCAAGTCTAGCTACCACCTCCTCCACTTCTCTTTCAACTTCAATCAACCGATGATCATGGGACCTGTAGGGTTATTTATATGTATAAATCCATGACATTAAATCATCAATCTGGAAGTTCGTAGACTTTGAGGTGCGAGCACAAGCAATACAAGAACAAAGCCTATTATAGCCTATGTTAGCAACTAATGCCGACAAAAAACATTTCAGGGTACAATAAGTGAAATCAAATGACCTATGACTAAAGATATCAATCCAAATCACAAAGCACAGTCAACTCATGAAGCAATCAAAGGGAATCAAAAGTAAATCTCATACACCTTAATCTTACATTCACCGATTTATATCAAGATGAACAAGGGAACCACATACTATGTCAATATGTGTGGTCTATGCATGAGTATGTTTTCTTATGGGATCTTGTTTAATCGATGAATACTTAAGACTTCAATGTGTGAGAGAATAAAAATACTTAAGATTGGAAATCAAATCTATGGAAAGTAATTAGTTCATTAGCTTGAAGTGTCATTGATGGCTTATAGTGAAATATTTCTCTTGAGGTTTAAGTGTTCATGTACTTGAGATATGATTAACTTATCAAACTGCATGAGTTCCAATCACTGCAATTTAACTTTTATGAGGATGCATACCATTCAATCTATCACTGTAACCAGTCGACAAAAGAGTTGAACTCTTTCAAACTGTTACAAATCAAATCTGGGAATTACTAGCTCAAAATGACAAGTGATGAAATATGTAAACTTATAAACTAAAGATGCAAATCGTTATTTCAAATGTGACAAGTTTGTATTGGTGGAACTACACTTTTTCATTCAGATTACTTGTCTCTGTGCAACTATGACTCAAAGAGATTCTAGCCATTCGTTTATATGCATTCATTCAAAATAAGATAACAAAAGAACCCGATCAAATCCAAGTATTGGTCTATTAAGAACTGCTCCTTATCGAGGCTCAAGGTACTTTATTTCACCTAAGTGTTCATGTACTTTCACAACGATGAATTCAACTCTCAAAAGTCCCAATCGTTGTTACAAACCCAAATCCTTGGAATTGCATCAGTTCAAACAGAAATGTTGCACATAAATATCAAGCTGGTTGAAAATAGTAAGAAAACATGAATGCAAATTAAAGGAACTGTTAATCTTTAAAATGCAAGATGAATTACAAAATTATTGTTAACAGAGTGATCCAAATCAAATTGAAACTTTGATATCTAACTCTGTAGGGTATGAATAGATTAATGTAGAATCAAACCAAAATAATAACTAAACTAACAAAAATACAAAATTAGTTATGCATCCCAGGTTGGTGGGCCCTTTCCAATGGGGAGTGAGCTTATTTACTTACAGTAATAGAATCAAATAGACACGAACAATCAAAGCTGAAGTTTGTAATACAGAAACATAGTTCTCAAGTTAAAGGGTGCACATCAATCCATACAATCATTTGGTAACAAAGATGAACAAAAAATCACAACGATCTCCCACAACTTCAATTCAATATACTCATATGTTCCCCCCTCCATACAATTTGATCCACATATTTATACAAAGGAGTAATAGAGGAGGATGGAACCGAATCCCCCAAACCATAACTACAAATCGAATCTGGTTTTACAAATTAAGCCATCTTGGAAATTGGTCACGACAACAAATTTGGGAAAACCCATATTAGATATTTGTCCATATCTCTCAAATCCTTCACCTTTTGAAGAATCTACTTGTTTGTTTACCAAATTAGGCCTTTCTACACAAAACCCATGTTCCATAATTTTGAGATTCGTCCTCATTATCTCGGGAATCATGTTGGAAGTTAATTGTAGCTAATTTAACATGTTTTTTTACTAAAAACCCTTTACCACTCCTGGAGGATTCCATATGTGACCTGGGCAAGAGTCAAGGGACGTACAACATGCTGACATCTGGATGTTTGAAACCCAGGTGGTTGTTTTTCAACTGGATATGCGAAAGTATGCTAACAACCAATCTCAGGTACCAGAAGTGAATTGTTGGTACAAGAACAAAGTTGAGAAAATCATCATTAATAACATATGTTCTAGAAATTCAATCTAACCTATCAAAGACATCAAAAATCGATAAAATCCACAACATTAACCTCTTATATCTTGTTAAAGACATTTGACTTCAAAAACATGAAAATACATGGTAATAGGGGTAATAACAAGGTATATGGATGAGCTAAGGATAGTCAGAGAGCCAACTGACAAGTGTTAAATGTGTCAAAATAGTGGCCCAACATCTCTCCCATGCCTGAGGATTGGCATGTCCTCATGCCAAATGAAATAGAGAACCGATTAGGCCAACAATTCAAATTTGCTTTCCATTTTCTCTTGGGAAAAGATTTCTTCTTTCACTCAATAGATCATAAGGATTGCCTCCGTACATTTCAATATTATGATGAATGATATTACTTTTCTAGGGAAATTGAAAAAAAACAACAACTGGTGGGCCTGAAAATATATGCCCAAAATAGTCAGAATTTGTCCTCTCCTTTCGAAAAGAAATTTGTGAACTGATATGCAATCTCCCCCACACCTGTGTGTTTCCATGTCCTCGTGTAAAGGGATTTACTGATAGTTGTGTTGTTTTAATATAAAAGTAATGAAGACCTTATCAACCTCTAAGCATATTTGAAGCCTTTTCTTGCCTAACATGATAGGAAGACTTCGTTTCATAACTACTTAAGTACCATCTTCAAGCTGCCCCTTGTAGACTTTCCACCATGCAAAGATAAAGGCAACCATGATACAAAAATACAGTTTGAACATATTTTCTTACAACAAAGCAAACAATAGCCTAGTCCCAACAATCCAATTCCAACAATGCCTTTTTATCAGAACTTCCTACATGAGGAACTAATCCAACTGCAGAATAACCTCTATTAAATTGGACATCTTTCTAATTCATCTTCATTACCTCCAAACCATTGAGGACGATACTGACAAGAAGATTATTCACATTGCTAAGGCCAATTTTGACATAAAGCAACCAAGACCCAACATAAGCATTTCCCACAAAATCCTTGTAGTATGGGACTTTCAAACCTGATATCAAAAATATCACAGAAATGTATCCTAATCAAGTACAAGAAAGGCTACTTCATTTCTTTCAAAGACAACCACATACTCTTTATATTGTACTAATATGGATTGCAGAAGAACATCTCTTAGATATGCATTTGCTATCCTTGGATCATTGAAATGTATAATGAGAAAAGTCAGAAATGAAGAGAGCCCTTGTTGCTAAAGAATGAAAGGAGGATTACTCTTGTGGACTGCATGGAAACAATCTACCAATGTTTCAATATAGAATTTGGGCACATGAGGAAAAACTTCATAATCAAGAGTACTGGAATTATCCACCTGCTTGTTGCATACATTCCTCATTGCTTCCACCTGACAAGTACATTGTCGTTTGCAATCCTCTCTATACACATTTTGAGCTTGCTTAAAATGATCATGGGAAGTTTCATCTGCTCTGATATGCTTATCTATGTCACCCAAGAGAGAAATTTGTTGAGTTTTCAAGAAAGATAATATTGTATATTCTTTTAATATTATTTAATATGCAAAAGGATCACAACTGAAAAATAGATATCCAAAAAACAACAAGATATATCCTCGGGGAAACCCTCAAGTGGGAGAAAACCCTGCAAACTTTCCTCAGTATAGATTCCTCCAACATGTACAATGTCATACAATGCTCTTTCACGAAATCAAGACCAAAGAGACCCAAACATGAACCAAGAATGGCCTCCTAGATAAGTGCATACTACACTCTTGTACTTATGATCGATAATAGATCAAAATTATTGGATATAACCTCTATTTATGCTCTAAAATACCTAAAAGACATGACTTATCAATAAACCCTTCACAATTACATTTAGGAATAACCAGTACAATTACACTTAGGAATAACTTTCGAAATTACATAAAATCTCAACACTCCCTCTTAGTGAGGAAGGTATTCTATCCGGCACAGACTCTAACATTGTTGCCATCCACACAAGCTTATACCATTGACTGTCGGACACACAAATATATACATCACAAGAAATCCATAGTGACTTCACATCATGCATCCAGGGCTAGTGGGTAGCTCTCTAATAGCTACAACATGTCATCACGAGACTATTCAGTTTCCCACAGAAAACCCATATATCTTATGCATGACATCCAGTACCTTGCGATAACATCTGTACCTCGTCTCTTCAGCATGCATCTAGGGTCAATGGGTAGCTCTGCAATAGCTACAACATGTCATCATGACATCCACGACCCTGCGATAACATCTGAATCCATCACTCCCTCTGAAGAGGGGTTACTCCAAGCTTGTCCCTGAAGTACTCGAGCTTCATCCTTGACAACGGCTTTGTCAGTACATCTGCAACCTGCTCATCAGTAGCCACATATTGGAGCATCATCGCTCCCTTTTGCACCATATCCATGATATAATGATACTTGATTTCGATATGCTTCAACTTATCATGAAACATCGGGTTCTCTGACAACTTTATACAACTCTGGTTGTTGCACAAGATAAAGGTCGCCTCCATCGCAATATTCAGCAATTTCAAAGCCACACTGCTTCGCGACTTGTTGCACATGCTGCCACATACTCTGTCTCATTTGTACTGAGTGCTACACATAACTGCTTCTTACTGATCCATGAAATCATACGGGATCCCAAAGTGAAGCAACATCCTTAATGTACTTTTCCAGTTTGCAACACTACCGACCCAATCTGAATCTGAATATCCAAGTAGATTGATCTCATTGTTTGCAACATACTTGAGCCCATAATCAACTATACCTTTAAGGTACCTCATCACATGTTTTATTGCAATCAGGTGAACACGTCTGGGGTCAACCATGTACTGACTCAGGGTGTTCACTGCAAAACATATATCTGGTCGTGTATTCGTCAAATACATCAATGATCCAATCATATGCCTGTATAATGCAACATCCATAACCTTTGAAGTCGTATCATCCCACAACTTCATATTTGATGCCATCGGTGTAGCCATCGACTTACAGTAAAACATCTTGAACCTCTTCAGGATCTCCACGACATATTTTCCCTGATTTAGGAAGATCTCATTCTTCCTATGCCATACCTCTAGACCCAAAAAGTAGTGCATCAAACTTGGGTCTTTCATTTCAAACTCTATAGTGAGTTTTCTCTTACACTTAGTGATGAGCTTCTCCACTCCTTTCAAGAACAAGTCATCCACATATAGTAGTAATATCACTGGTCCATCATCCTCAACCTTGAAGTAAAGGTTAGGGTTTGCACTGCTCTTGGTAAATCCCAAGCTCATTAGAAAACCACCAATTCGACCATACCATGCTCTCGGTGCCTGCTTCAATCCATATAATGCCTTCTTTAACCCGCACACATGCGTCTCCCTGTCACGTGTCTCGAATCCTTGTGGTTCTTCCACGTAAACCTCTTCCTCTATTACCACATTAAAAAATGTCATATTCACATCCATCTGATGAACCTTTCATTTCATCACAGTAGCTATTGAAAGAAAAATCCTTATTGAAGTATATCTTGCCACAAATATGTGCACCTTGCTCTTGATTTCAATCCAACTTTTCCCGGGCTCCATTTTCACGCCCCAGTCTTTCATCAATTATCGCACCTTTGCAACATTTTCCCACCTACTCGCAACAATGTGGATGGTTGATAGAATACCATATGTTGTAGGGTCTTTTGGTTCCATCTCCATATTTCCATGGACTCTACAGGACACAAGCAAGGTCCGCCACACCATTGATCCATATTCAAGTGGCATTTCCTTGATTAAGTTCTCTGCCTCATCTAGACATCCATCATGACCAAGAAGGTCCACCATGCAGGCATAATGTTCCACTCTTGGAATGATTCCATAATCTTGAATCATAGAGTGAAAGTACTCATGGCCTATGTTCACTAGTCCCTCTTGGCTGTAGGCAGATAAAATACCAATAAAGGTAATGTGGTATGGTTTCACCCACATGGACTGCATTTCTTCAAATAGTATAAGGGCTTCCTTTCCATGGCCATGCTGAGCACATGTTGCAATCATCACAGTCCACAATACAACTTCTCGTTGAACAGTTTCATCAAACACCTCACGTGCACTTTCCATATCCCCACACTTGCCATACATGTCAATCAAAGCGCTTCCCACAAAGACATCACAATTAACTCATGTTTTAATGATATAAACATGAATCTCTCTGCCATGTTCCATAGTTGTTAGAGTGGCACGTGCTTTAAGAATAGTGGTAAATCTGAACTAGTTTGGCTTCATGCCTTGTGGCTCCACGTGAATAAAACACTTCAAGGCCTCCTCAACATACCCATTTTGAGCATATCCGACAATCGTAGCATTCCATGAAACCATGTCTTCAGTAGGCATTCTGTCAAACATCTTTCGGGCATTAACCACATTTCAGTGTCTTGCATGCAAGGTAATAAGCATGTTTCCCATGGCCAATTTTTCCCCAAATCCTTCATTGGACAATGAATAGTCGAATGATCGCCATCACCACAAATTCTACACAAAACATCACTTTTGAAACCTATACTTCTTGAAGGGAAAGCATATTTCCTATGGCCTGGTTCGCCACAAAGCATGTAGAATTCATCATCCCGTATCGTCCTATTCAACGCTGCAATTTCTCTCAACTGCGCCCACTTGTGCTTGTTAAAACCCTCGTCTACATGCATAAGCAACTTCTCCACCATTCCCACAACTTTTTCTAAAGTATCCCGTGTCTCCACCTCAACCAAAACATGTAAGTCCTCATTCTCGGATGGATTAGGTTTCAAATCATGTTTCTGTTGTAATCTACCTTCCTTGATAGAACCCTTGCCTCTTATAACAATCTTTGCACCTGTCTCCTTCTCCATTCTCTTCTGGATGTTTCCTCGAGGGCCAATAATGAGGTCGATGAAATTATACCCCGAAAAATCCTTCATAGGAATGAATAGTTTCTTATAAAGCATCGATGGGCGATAATCTGCCGGAGGCTTAAATGTTGGGTTTCGCTTGATAAGATGGGAAATGATCTCCTACCTCTCTTTGGTAAGCTTTTCAAAAGCTCTGTATTCCCTTGTATTGATTCTGATACCATCGTTATCATAGATGGGCTCTGGAGATGACAATTGAGCACCCTCCGACCAGTCGTCCAAAGGAATCCCCGCCCGTAATAAACTGTGGATATCCATTAACCATGCATTCAAAGACTGATACCATGTTTATTATCGGCTTTTGTTTCCCTTCCATTTACCTGGGCCCTCCCGTGAGGGAGTCAGGCCCAGTCCCGCTCTGATACCATGATGACTTTTCATAAGAGATGATATTATATGTGAATATATTATTACAATGTTGAGTGTTCCATATATATAGAACATATGGTGACCATCCATGAAAGGATGCATCCCTTGGATAATAAATAATTACAT